>ML826117.1:0-34875 GCA_009831015.1 Picea engelmannii
TCGTAAAAGTTCTTCTTTATCTTCTGACTTGTCATCTTTATTTTTTGATTCTAGATTCTCCTTTCTTTCGTCCTTTAAGATTTTAATTTGTTCTATTAACTTCTGATTAAGGTTCCTTAGGCAGGAGCTTTCTTCCTCTTTTTTGATTAATTTCTCTTTGAGACCTTGATTTTCTTGTTCAAACTTTTGAAAACACCGCTTCTTCTCCTTGGACTTCATGATTTTTGAAAGTAGTTTTTTATTATGATTTCTTAGGCGAGAAATCTCTTCATCTTTTTCAATGATGATTTTGTCACTTTCTTCTTGTCGATCTTGCAACTTCTATATTGACTTTTGGTTATTTGGAAGGATTACTTCTGATATGTCCTTTAGGTCTTTTGATGATGGAGATTCTGAAATTGACTTCATTGTAGCATCCTGTAATGTGAATTTCTTCTTCTTATAAGAAAATGTTAAAAACTTTCTTCTTATGTTGAACATAAAAGTACCTAATGTAGCTACCCAAGTTGACCCTAGAATTATATCAATATTGTCTTCATAGATTGACACGACACTGAATTGAGCTATGAATTTGTACTCATCAATAGATAGTTGTAGGTTCTTAATTTCATATTTCCCATCGAAAAGACACGTGTCATTTTCAATTATATTTGATTCTAAAACCATTAATTGGTTTTCCAAGTCAACGTTAATGTGATTTTTCTTAGCGGTCGGGCAAATAACGATGTTGAGATTCTTTCCTTGAATAATCCCATTAACTTTTAATATGGGATCCGCATATTTTTTATAAGTTTGAGAAAATCTTCCTTGTTTATCACCAGAAAACACCATTTCTTTGTAAATATATATATATATATATATATATATATATATATATTACTCTTCTTTACCTTCTGTAACTTAATTGAACTTACTTCTTTCCTTAAAAAAAAACACTCTTATAAAATTTCTTCAATCCTTTTTTTAAAAAATCCTTATCTTCAATCTTTAATTTTTTTTGAAATATCACTTTATTCCTTTACTTTTAAATATTATTTAATACCCTTTGTTTTGTTTTTTTAATCTTAGATTGAAATATCAACCATTTAAAAGTACTCTCTAATATTCCTTGTACTTTTTTTAAATTTTTTTTTTAATTATTAATTTATATTTATATTTATATTAATTTTATTTTATGTATATATATATATAGATATTATATATATCACATACAATAAATTAACACAAAGTATTAAAATTATAATTAATGTAAATTAAGTGAGGGTGAGATGGGTCACGACTTTACAAGAAGTCGCGAATGGTAATGAAAGACGGAGATGTAGGGGCACGGATGGGATGGGTTGGGTTATGTGGCTGTGTCGGGTCAATATCTGCAGTGTGTGTCAGGTCAAGATTTAAGGGAGAGTGGTGGTTGCGGTATATGTGGGGACTGTCGCGGGAGTATTGTGGGGCTGTGGGGGGTATGTCGGGGGGTATGTGGTGTAGACTGCGGAGTGTTGAGTGGAATGGAGGCGGGATCGGGGTTGTGCATGGGAGTGGGGGTAGCTAGGCGTTACGGGGTCGAGGGTTACAGAGACAGTTAGGGTTGCAGGGTAGTTAGGGGTTGCAGAGTCAGGGGTTGTGAGGGAGAAGGGATAGTTAGGGGTTACGGGGATAGAAATTAGGGACGGGAGGGAAAGGGAACAGGGATACGGGGAGGGAAAGGGAAAGGGAAAGGGATGGGAAGTTACAGGAATGGGGGTCGGTAGTGTATCGGGTGGGAAGGCAGGCTGCGGAAGTGGGAGTTCATGGGACTGGTGTCTGCGGGAGTGGGAGATAGGGCCTGTGGGGGTTGTGAAGTGGTGTATGGAATGTGAGTGGGTAGTGACTTTTATTTATTTATTTATTTATTTTTTTTTATTTTTTTTTAAATTTGTTTTTTAAATAATTATGTGACTTTGTTATCTGCTTAAAAATATTAGCTGCGGATTGATATATCTTTCTGAAATTGCAACGAATGATATGTACTTCCAAATCAATTTATGGTTATGATCTTCAGCTTCTTTGCAACAATTTGCAGCATAAAACACCTTAATTTGTTGTGGAATATTTCTTTCTTTCTTTTTTTTATCTTCCAATTATTCTGATCTGTATTTTATTTGCAGCTGAATACTTTTTCTTTCAACAGAAATCTGAATGATAATTGGCCAAGGGCCAGTTGTGATCAATGGCTAGACAATCAAAGAAACTCTAAAATTTTATGTGTGTGGCTACAAGCCTGTATGGCCAATGGCCGAGATCAGAAAATGAGCTCTTAATAATAATTGTGTATTTATTTTTTAATCAAATATAAATGATTTGGCAGTGGAATGATCTTTTATGTATACTTTCTTCTCATCAATTCTGGTTATATTTTTCAGATTTACTGCAGAAATTCCTTCAAGAGAAGTTTTGAGAATGGCCAAAAGCCCGTTTGTAGTCAAAGATCAAGAAAATCAGAGAAACTCTGAGAAATAGGGGTTGGCCAAAGGCCAAGATCATATTTGGCCAATTATGGTCAAGGACCCGATCTTTAGAGAGATTCTGGAATTTTGAGTGGCCAAAGGCCTGCAGTGACGTTGCCAAGGCAACAAAATTTTGACAAGGAGTCTAGAGGCCAAATGCCTGGTTGGTGGTCAAAGACTAAATTTCTTAGAGAGCTCTGAAACGATGGGGTTGGCTAAAATCCGATTCATACAATGTCTGATAAAGAGAGTGGTCAAAGGACAGGATCAGAAAAACACAGCTCTGATACCAAATGAGACGAACAAAGTTCGCTCACATAAGAATTATCCAAAATACTTGGAATATAACAAAGTAATCCATATAGGACTGCAAACAATAAATGAATAATAATAAGATAGATGAGATGATTACAATTGAGAATGAGGGCTTGCTTATATACCCACGTAGGGGTGCCCTTTACCAATAGTCATGTCCTTTGAGACATGACCTTTCATTATTAATAATTATTATTTATTAACTATTATTATGTTATGAATATCTATTTATGTATATTTTATGTTCATAACAAAACCTCCAAGTTTAAACGAATGAAAACCACCATGAAACCAACAGTGCTATAAGAATCGATATTTGGGAGATGTAAATGGTAATTGAGAACTGGAGACGAAGGGTGGCCAGGTCGATGATTTCGATAAGCTAGATGGAGCTTTTCTCAAGTGTTGTATCGCTAAAGATTTCTTTCAACAAATTAAGTATGGATGAAACAAATATTTAGAAAAATTTAAAAGAACTTTATAAGGTTAGAAAATTAAGTATGGAAGGAACAAAGATTTGGAAAACTTTAAAAGAACTTTATAAGATTACAAAAGAGTTCCATAAATTGAAGAATCAAGAAATGGTTATGAGGTTAAAAAACAAGTTACAATCATTTAAAAGTTAAATGAAAAGTTTCACAATACCATTGTGAAATTAAGTAAAAATAATACAAGTTAAAAATAATAATTAAAATCTACAAGACAAGTGTGAAAAGATAATAATTGTTAATAAAGAATAGATCTATAAGGTTTAAGAATTAACATATGAATTAGTAGCAAATGATGATATGTTGGAGAAATTGAAAGGTGAAGAAATGAAAAGGTAAATTGACACTATAAAAGCATAGATGGAAAGGGTTTAAGGTAAGAGAGGATGTGATGGAAAGGGTTTAGGAAAGTTAAATGATAAAGAAAAAAAATTGTTTTTTTTTTATAGACATATTAAGGTTTTTGGTTTTCTCGAAAAGAGAGGATATGATGGAAAGGGTTTAGGAAAGTTTGAGCAATGATATTTAGAACCAATTTAGTTAGCAATTAAACTTAAATATATGGTCATACTAGTGGTTGTTCTAATGGTTATGTAGGTGAAGGTCGTAGACATGGATTGAAACATGTTAAAAAATAGGATACACTTTATAAGAAAAAATCCAAAACAGATACAAAGTATTTACAAGAGAGATGGACATATTTATGATACGGAGTTGGATAAAATCTAACACATAATGTTTTTCATAAACACTACAGATGAATAGATTTTTCACACTTAAAAGGTGGAGTGCGCTATTAATTAAACACATTATTGGGTTAATTCAACCTGCAAGTTTCTGATAAAAGACAATAACATGATTTGTTAAATAAGTTTCTTTCTATGAGAATTCCTATGTGATGGTTAAGGGTTGGATATGGATTGTGATTATTGATACCTAATGTCAAGTAAGTATGATCAAATTATCATTTCCTCTCTAATTAAGGATTGGCATGGTTGCTTCATATAGAGATGATGATGCTCTTAGCATTACTATAGAAAGATGCTTTGAAGACCTAAAAAATGGTGATGGGTGTGTATATTTATTACTGTGCAACTTAATATGTTGTAATTAGGTACATAATTAGTCATACAACTTAAGTTCCTTAACAAATATGACTCATATTATCTATCACACAATGTTGTAATAAATGATCATTAAGGGGATCATTGACCTAGTTACCTCTAAATATTAAAGGGGAGTGTGAAAAATACTAACAATGTTTATTACATTATTGATTGTGGATAAGTCTAAAACATCACATTAAATAGTAAATTAGAATAAGTAATCAATGTGATGTTTATGAAAATATATTGAATGATGTTTATAAGAAGGATATTGATAAAAAAAAATTAAATAGAAAATATTTTTAAATTTTTTATAATTTAAACGATTATTGTATAATTTCTCATATCATAATTTTATTTATTTATAAGAATTCTTGATATTTTTCATAATTTCATTATTTCTATTTATAGAAATAAATTACATTTTTAAACATGTAATTGAAAAGTAAGTTTTATTTCTATAAATAAAAATAAATCATAATGTAATTTATAGAATTCAAAAGTGAATTCTATTAAGATCTTTTCTGCCAACCATCCTCCCTGTACATCACAGTGATTACATACTCTAAAGTGTTCTTTTTAGTGAGGTGTCTAGACTTGTCCACTACCTGTAATGAAAATTATTAATTTTCTTAACCATAAATGTAATATAATTTTTTTTTTAATTTCCAAGTTAATGTTGTTTAGTGTATTCTAAACGTTTTATTTTTTTATTTTTATTTTTTATTTTTTTGTTTGATTTTGAATCTGGTGAGATTGTTGGATTTGTAGATTTGACTTGTTGAGTTTATATAATTACAATGTTTTATAGATTTTTCAACAGGCTGAATTTATTTATGCATTCAAAAATGCTATTTAAACAACAACAAAAAATCATTTTTTCCAAATTTACATCATAATCGATATTTGGAAAATATAAATAATAATTGAAAACGGAAATTGAAAAATAAAAATGAAGGGTAACCAGGTCAATGGTTTCGATACATCCAACAAAGGGAACTGCATATATAAGAACAATGAATCATACGGACCGACCGGATTTCTCGACTCATACGGAAAGAATAAGACAACAAAGGGCACTGCATATCTAGAATCAGTATCAATGGTATCAATGGTATCAAAGTGGTATACTCTTCATTTATTTTTATTCGTGCATGTCCCCGACAAGATCTGGGTACAAAAAGTTGGGACTCAAACCAATCGAGTTGTTGCAAGATCGGTCACACCGAGCCTGACAACAACCCGTGGGGGACAAAAATAAAGATGATGGAGCAAGAGAAACTTTTAAAATGTTGTTGGAGGAATCCCTTGTGCGAAAAAGAAACGAAATGATGGACAACTTTGCATAGATCCTTCGACGGCTGCCCACAGGAGAAGCATCTTCACCAAGCGACCATGCAAACCCCCTTCAAGGTATTGGTAAACTTTGACATTCCATGATTTGAAGGGACTGATAGATGAAGATGTTGTAGATAAATGGTTGAATCTGCTCGAAGGGTATTTTTCGGGCCATCATTTTTTCGATAGGGAAAAGATTTCTTTTTCACTCCTCAAGGTCGTCCCCCATGTTAAGGTTTAGTGGGATACTTACTTTAAGAAAAGGGCCATAGAGGAATCTGAAATATTTGTGGTTGCCCCTACATGGGATTTCTTCCGGGATGCCATTAAAGAACAATACTACCCTGTTGGAAGCTACGAGGACTAGTACAACAGATGGACCACCCTGTGTCAAGAAAGGAACCAAATAGTGCCAAGGACACCGACATATTTCATACCTTGCACTCAAATTTGGGTATCAAAGACTCCAAGGGACACCTGGTTTATTGTACCACAATGGTCTACACAGGTACATCCAAATAGAGATGAATTTCTTGGACATCTCCTCACGGGGAGTTTCTTATCGATATGTAGTCAAAATTGAGCAGAAATTCAAGCAACATAGTAAGTGGGAGAAGCATGGACAGAGCAAGGAAGGCAAACCTCAAGAGAGCCAGTCCCAGATGCAGGCAAAGAAGGGTAACAAGAAGTCTAAGAAAGACACCGAAAAGTGGTGTGACTTCCACAACATCCCTTGGCACAACATTGATGAATGTCGTTCAATACAATCATTGGTGGCCGAGCTCAAAGACAAAGAGTCAAATCCCGACTTGGACCCTGATTCATAAAATAATAAAAGGAGATAGATCATTGATACAAAACCCACTGCTACTATCGCAATTACAAAAATCCAACCAAAAGAGGATCTCGAAGAGGGGGAATGACTCTTCCATTCACAGGTGTGGGTGAAGGGGACCCCACTGTATTTAATTTTGATAGCGGAAGCCAAAATAACATCATCTTAGAAGAGGTTGTCAAGCCGTTGGATTTTCCAAAAACACCACACCCGCAACCATACAACATCGAGTGGCTTTGCGAGGGTCAAGATCTTCATGTCAACCAACAATGTTGTCTATCCTACGACATCAGGCCCTTCAAGGATGAGGTATTGTGTGATGTTTCCTCGCTGGAATTCTGTGATGTTATATTAGGCCAACCATATATGTGGAGGCATCATGCTATTTATGAGTCTTGATCCCATAATGTCATTGTTACTCTAGGGGGTTAGCTATACCGGATACCAGATGTAGTTTCGACTATTTTCCCACTAAAACAATGGCACAAAGTAATTTCTCATACTGCAAAGTTTGGCCTCTTCACAATTCTATCAAAAGGTGAACAAGAGAACAATACAACCACTACCGCCTCAGCCCAAGACCTTTCTATCCAACATAAGTAGATCCAAAATATTGTAGACGAGTACTAAGATGTTCTTGTTGCACCTATGGGGGTGCCTCCACACTGCCTAGTCAAGCAAGGTTATAACATAACCATTCATACTCTTCATGATGCATATTCACGGATAGAGTCCTCCCACACTCAAGTAGATCATGCAACTATATTGGTTGAACAGATCCAACCCCTCCAGCAATAGGTTCATGACATCCTTCAACAAGCTAAGCAGGACAACTTCTTCAGCAAGGAAAGCTACGCACCAAGCTTCATATTTAGCAGAAGTCTCCCTGTCTCGCAAGGGAACTTGACGCAATGGGGACCATTGCTTCCTAAGGGGGGATGAATGATCTAGATGGATCTCAGCGGCCATCCACCTCTACCATTGAATCACCATTTTGAGCCTGTGGTTTTGATAAACCATTATATTCACCCTTTTGATGGGGAATGGAATGTAATATCATCTTCATTTGTTAATTAGAGGCATCATTTAATGATTTCTTAGTGGTCTTATGTACATCCATACAAAATAGCATTAATGCACCATATCCCATTAGAACTCTACAGTTAAGCGCACCCAGGCTAGAGTAGTACTGGGATGGGTGACCGCCCATGATGTTCTACCATTTTACATGCCTATGGAATTTTATTAACTTAGTCCAATTTACCCCACATGCATCACGAGAATTGTTATCCTCTCACTCTCTCATATATAATTGAGGTGATCCAAGTGGATATCGGTGACCACCCACCTTTTCCAACTGGCTCAAAACACTTTTCTGGCAATTTTGGTAATTTACTATTTTTAGCAGTTTTTCGGGTCCTGAAACTTCCAGAGCCGTTTTGAGGGCCTAAACAATTTTTTTTGGGAAAATGGGGAGAAACATGGAAGTTCCTTTAATGTTGCTAACAAAAATGTTGTATTCATCGGATAAATCTTTCTAACAAGGTATTGAGCGTGTCAAACGGAGATCATATGCAAAAGTTACAACCCCCAGAAGTTGATGTACTGACTTACCCAAACGGGCCCACATGACTTTTGGCGCTTCGTCTCCTAGGGTTAGTTTTTTGGATGTCTAGGGTTTTTGACATTCCTGTTTATTGTAAAAATTCCTTCAGAGACTCATTATAACCATCTTCTTGTGAATGAGCACAACCATCACATCTCTTCTCAGAGATAAGCCGCCACCATTCCAGCAAGCTTGTTTTTCATTGCATTTTACAGTTTTAGCTTATTTCCTTATTGAATAGAAAACCAGTTATATTGTATCCTTGTTATTTTGTGTTAAGCACCTATTAATAATATGTAGTCATTTTGTTCTACTCATAAAATCCATATCAGTGGTATCATAGCAGTCTGCTCCTTGTCATCTTAATACATGTCCCCAACGAAGTTGGAGTACAAAGAGTTGGGTATTGAGCTTGTTTCTCTTGAGGAAAAAATCTCTCGCATGCCCAAGCGATCTCTCATGGTGGGAGAAAATAAAGATGACGGGACAAGAGATCCTTTAAAACTGTTGATTGAAGAAGCCCTCATGCAACAGAGGAATGAGATGATGGATAGTTTCGCATAAATCCTTCGGCGACTACCAATAGGAGACGCATCTTCTTCGAGTGGAGGCGCCACCGACTTCAAGGTATAAATAAACTTTGATATTCCTATATTTGAAGTTCATATATATGCAGATGCTATAGAAAAGTGGTTGAATCTACTAGAAGGGTATTTTTATGTCCATAACTTTTCGAATAGAGAAAATATTACTTTTGCGCTCCTCAAAGTCGTTCCCCATGTCAAATATTGGTGGGAAACTTTCTGTGAGCAAAAGGAAATAGATGAACCCACATTATTTATAGTCACGACCACCTAAGAATCCTTTGGGGATGTTATTAAGGAACAATACTACCCTGTCGGAAGTTATAATGACTTGTATACCAAACATACCACACTACGACAAGAAAGAGACCAAACAGTGTCAGATTTAAGAAATATCTTCCGTACCTTGCGCACCAAGCTGGGTATCAAAGATTCAGAGTGACATCTAGTGCTCAAGTATCACAATGCTCTGCATAGGTACATCTAGACCAAAATGGAATTTCTAGACATCTCATCCTTGGGCGCGGCCTACCGATATGCCGTCAAAATCAAGCATAAGATCAAACAAAAGACTCAAAAATTTAGGCCTCGGAACCCCTCACAACAAAATCCAGGAAAGGGAATCCCCAACCCATAGAACAAAGGACATAGAAAATATGGATAGTATTAGGAAAACCTATACAAGCCGCAAGAAAATAAAGACACCGGAAAGACAAAGAAATATATCAGGATGTCGTGCAACTTCCATAAGATCCCTTGGCATAACACTGTTGACTGTCGCTCAAAGAAGTCACTAGTGGCTGAAGTGAAAGACTCTGAATTAGATGCGGGTTCAGACTTTGATTCAGAACCAGAAAGGGGAAGATGGATCATTGACGTAGAACCCAGTGCCACCGTTTCTACCACGAAGCTCCAGCATGGTGAAACACACAAGCCAAAAGAAGGAGAGTGCCTCTTCCATTCATAGATGTGGGTAAAAGTCACTCCGCTGCACTTCATCGTTGACAGCGATAGCTAGAAGAACCTCATCTCAGCATAGGTCGTCAAGCAGCTGGGCCTTTCGACAATGCCACACCCACAACCCTACACCATTGGATGGCTCCACCAAGGAAGCGATATCCACGTCAACCAATAGTGAAAACTATCGTACGACATCAAGCCCTGCAAAGACGAGGTATTATGTGATGTTTCTCCTCTCAAAGTTTTTGATATTCTTTTGGGACAACCTTATTTATGGAAACATCATGTTGTATATGAGTCTAGGCCTTGTAGTGTTATTATTACTTTGAACATGAAATTGTAAAGGATACTCGAGGCATTCCCACCTAGTGTTATTTCCTTGATCTCTACTAAGCAATGCAGGAGGGTCATCTCTCAAACAAGGAAGTTTGTCTTCTTTGTGATTCGCTCTCAGAATGAGCAAAAGATGACAGCCACATCCAAGGTCTCTGCGACCGACGTCTCCACATAGTAGAAGCAAATAGATAAGGCCATGAAAGAATACTCAAATATATTCTCCTCACCTACCAGGGTACCTCTGCACTACCAGGTCAAGCACCTCATTGATCTGAGCCCCGAAACACTGCTTGCCAATGGGTCATTATATTGCCTTTCTCTATTAGAGAATGAGGAGATCAAGTGACATATCCAAGAAATGCTCCACAAGGGGCACATCCATCCCATCTCATCACACTGCGTGAGCCCAATCATGTTGGTAAAGAATAAAGATGGAACCTGGTGACTCTGCATTGATTATCGATCTCTAAATAAAATCACAGTCAGAAACTAGTACCCAATTACCTGAATCGATGACCTCCTTGATCAACTCACGGGGGCCAAATACTTCAACAAGATTGATCTGAATTCTGGCTACCACCAGGTCCCGATAGAACATACAGATGTATGGAAGATTGCCTTCAAGTCAAAGGAAGACATTTTTGAATGGTTGGTCATGCCCTTTGGTTTGACAATGCTCCAGCCACTTTCATGAGGATGATGGACAATATCCTGCGACCATTCACCAATACTTTTGTAATGGTGTATTTGGATGACATTCTCATTTACAATAAGACTTGGATTGAACAATTGCAGCATATTCAGCAGGTTCTTTACACCCTGTGACAACTCAAGCTATACGCCAACTTGGAAAAATGCTCCTTCGGCATGGACAGGGTCCATTACCTAGGCTACATCGTTGATCAACATGGAATACATGTGGATCCATCCAATATCCAAGTCATCCGTGACTGTCCAGCCCCAACCACACTCACTAAGCTTTGGAGCTTCTTGGGCCTTGTCAATTTCTACTGCAGGTTCATGTTGGGATTCTCCCATATTGCATGGGCCCTCATCCAAATAAACAGGGGTGGTGGTAAGGAAAAATTTGTGTGGGGCCCGTCCCAACAACAATTGTTTGATGATTTGAAGAAACGCTTGTGCTCATCCCTAGTACTTTCACTACCAGACCTGCAACAACCCTTTAAGATCAATATATATTCTTAAGACTATGTTGTGGGCATCCTTCTCACTCAGCACGACCACCCCATGGCCTATCATAGTGAGACACTAACAGATTTTGTCCATAAGTACCCTACTTCTGACAAAGAAATGTACTCCATTGTGAAATCCTACCATGGAGAAATTACATTCTTGGGAAGGAGACAGTCATCCACACTGATCATAAGCCACTGCAGTTCATGCAAAAACAAGGAAACTTGCAAAATGACCACCATCAAAAGTGGCCAACATATTTGCAACAATTCCACCTCAACATCAATTATAAAACAGAAAGCACCAACCACGTTGTTGATTGCCTCATCAAACCACCAGTCGCAATACTCACCATGGTGCTAGACTCTTGCGGTCATGAGACCTCTAGATGGCCCAAAATCTATGAGACAGACCCAAACTTTGCCACCAGCTACCAAATGTTAGGTGCAAATGCAGTTGTCAATAATTTCCATCTTCAGGATGGGTTGTTGTGTCATCTGTGCCATCTCTGTGTTCCATCAAGCGAGCGAGAGAAGATGATCTGGGAATCCCACTATATTCGGGTGGCAAGTCACTTCGGCATCAAAAAGATAGTGGCAATGCTACAAAAACATTTCTACTATCCAAAACTTTGATAGGAGGTCAACAAGTATATCAAGTCCTACACTGCCTGCGTTATTGCCAAATCGACCACTAAGAAACAAGGCTCGTACACCCCTCTTCCTAATCCTGACAGGCCATGGGAATCCATATCAATGGACTACATGTTAGGCCTACCATCTACCAAGCAGAAAAATGACTGTGTTTTTGTGGTTGTTGATCGCTTTTCTAAGATGGTGATTATGGTTTCCTGCAAGAAGAGCATCACAGTAGAGGCCACTGCCAATATCTTCTTTGAACAAGTCTGGGTACATTTTGGAATCCCACAAACCTGTCTCAAATCAGGATAGTTGATTTCTTAGCACATTCTGGTCGAGCCTCTGGTCACTGTTGGACACCAAGCTCACCAAATTCACGACCTTCCACCCCTAGATAGATGGCCAAACCGAGGTCGTAAATTGAATGATTGTGCATATCCTTCGCATATATAATTACAAGCACCCTCACACATGGGATGAGAGCCTTCCCTATGTACAGCATAGCTACAACCGATCCTTGCATAGCATAACCGACCACAACCCCTTTTAGGTGGGGTTGGGGTTCTAACCATTGGGTCCCATAGATGTTTCACTTCCCCTTGTAGTCATCTCGAACGAATCATCTCCTAATCCAATTGAAGCTAACAAAGCCACCTGATTCATTGAGTGGATCCAACACATCTGCCAACAGGTTCAGGATATCCTACAGAAGACCAATGACAAGTACAAGAAGCACCATGATCAACATCGGGTGCCACATAAGTTTCACGTGGGTGACAAAGTTTGGTTGCACTTGCAGAAACAATGCCTTAGAGGACCCATCGGAAGATTCACCCACTCCATTATGGATTTCATACACCATCACCAAGGCCGTGGGGAATAATTCTTTTGAGCTCAACATTCCTCCTTTCCTTGGCCTGCAACCAGTGTTCAACGTGGATCTCCTTCGCCCTTATTTCCCACCATTATTGGACACCTCAGAAGTAGGAGAACAACTGACACCAACATATCTCAACCCAAACTACATACAACAAGCATCCCATGATCAGATTGTGGACACATAGATCAAGGGAAATTGACATCAAAGGATCCAAATTTATCGAGTCATCAAAGCAGGGAAGCTCCTGCACCAAGGCAAGTGGCTCACCGAGGGCCAAATTCAACAGAAATTTCCTCATATGATGGGGAACTCAACACAATGGAGACCATTGCTTCCTAAGGAGGTTTGATTGATCCAGGTGGATATCGATGGCCACCCACCTTTTCCAACTAGCTCAAAACAATTTTCTGGCAATTTTGGTAATTTACTATTTTTAGCAGTTTTTCGGGTCCTGAAACTTCCAGAGACATTTTGAGGCCCTAAACGATGTTTTTTGGGAAAACGGGGAGAAACATGGAAGTTCCTTTGATTTTTCTCACACAAAATTTGTATTCATTGGATATATATTTCTAACGAGGTATTGAGCACATCAAACGAAGATCGTATGCAAAAGTTACGACCTCGGGAAGTTGATGTACTAACTCACCCAAACATGGCCCACATGACTTTTGGCGCTTCATCTCCTAGGGTTAGGTTTTTGGATGTCTAGGGTTTTTTACACAACTGTTTATTGTAAAAAGGCCTTCAAAGCCTCATTGTAACCATCTTCTTGCGAATGAGTGCAATCGTCACATCTCTTCTCAGAGATAAGTCACCACAATTCCAACAAGCTTGTTTTCCGCTGCATTTTACAGTTTTAGCTTATTTCCTTATTGAATAGAAAACCGATTTTATTGTGTCTTTGTTATTTTGTGTTAAGAACATGTTAATAATCTGTAGTCATTTCCTTTTGCTCATAAAATCCATATCATGAGGTGAAGGAGGCCCTTTAAGCATGCAATGGAGTGTGATGTAAAGCTTGTTGTAAATGAAGCATAGCCAACATCTCTTTATTTACAGAGATAAGCAACCCTATTCTGCCCATTTGTGTTCTACATTGTTTTTCTCTCTTATTCATTAATATAAGTTGGGTTTCACTATATTTCTGCATTTCTTGCAATATTTATGTGTATTTCCTTTTTGTATCTCCAATATATTTTTGTATTCATGTCGTTCTCAAAATAATCTGTATCATAGAGTGTATATTGTGATCATGAATCTCTTGAGGGCATGTGATACCACAACGTTTCATGCTTGGAAACACCAAGGTTACTTCGTTTGGAATGCACCTCTTCACCTAGAGCACACCCGTACTCCATCCTAGGCTATCAATGATTCATATATTTCAGTTATGCTTAACACATGCCTCCACAGACCTGTGTTTCCCATATTTAGCCAAAATGTTCCCAAGATAAATTCACCCATATCTATCCATAAAACCCTCCTCCTCAAGAAAGCACAATTCCTCCCAGAGTGGAGTGACTTTGCTCCTTGAGGGAACTCCTCCTCTTCGTCTGCCTTAGAATTGCAAAGACCTCCTTGTCTCTAAGTTCTTCCAAACTTGTCTTCCTTGGTTGTGCACCCTTTTTCTATTATAGTCTCTCCAAAGGTCACCATTACCAACCGCCGCATCCTTTGGGGGTGTCCCGCACCTTTGCGAACCCATGTTGAAACAGACTGTTGCACCCCTTTGTGGACCCGGTCTCCCAAACGAACCCATACACTCATCAATAGTCATGCCCCTTATGATAGACACGCAAAACCTTAGTGAGCCCATCATGTCGACGCACCCCATCCAGCTAATAGAATCATTTTCTTGCGTCTGCGCGCCCCTTAGGTGAGTCAGGTTAACTCTCCTAATTGCACCCCCAGGCCTTAGCTGATTTTCCTTCGTTTGATGGAGCTCCCAAGTATTTCCTTCAACTCTTAATCAAACCATTTGTCGTTTGACTTGCATTTCAAAGCACCTTGGGTGGATTCATCCCTTCGCACATCGTGCACTCAAGGAACCCCAAGTCCCCTCTATATGAAGATATTTTTTTCTTCATTTCAATGAGTGTCTTTCCTTGTTGATTCATACTATAGTGGAAGTGTGTGTGTCTGAGATAAGATCTCAAGGATGTTGATTAAGGTTGGTTGTCATTGATGTCAACCCTTGAAGAAAGTTCGGTAGAAAAATCTAGTAGCACAAAGGTTTGGGTAATGGACCCAAGTTTGTTTCATGTATAATGGTATGATTTTTAATATATTTGAAGGTAATACTATTCTATATGGATAGTACATGTCATTCTATTTCTGGTGGTATGTGTAACGTCACATAACTCCTCACGGTTAGAGAGTTATGGCCATGAGAAGTTGGAGAACCTATGTTTGGGTAATGAAACCAAGTTTGTTTGATGGATAATGGTATGAGTTTTGATATATTTTCATGTAAGAGTATTCTATATGGATATTACATGTCATGCAATTTATGGTGGTATGTGGAACGTCACATAACTCGTCATGGTTTGAGAGTTATGGCCTTACGAAGTTGGAGGACCCTCATATGTCATCTAGAAGCCCCAAAAGGTCAAAGTAGTTAAAGTGGTTTAAAAGATTTTAGAAGGTAAATAATAAAGTGAAGTGATGAGTTTACTATAATTCAAAGTGAATACAAAATAAATTATTTAAATAATAAATTTAATGGAGAAATTAGAAGTTGTTTAACCCTAAAATAAGGAAAGTGGGCAAAATGACCTAGAAGATGCTTCCAAGGAAGCTACTTGGAGAGTATAAATAAGAGGAAATAGTCTCTCATTTTATATCAAACTTGAGAATATTTAATATCTATATGTGACTGAGGTAACCAAATATATCTAAGCTGAATTTAATAGGGAAGGTGAAGAAAAGAAGGCCGAAATTCAAGGGAGGATAAATTCTTTTGATGATGCTTTCTAAGGTATGTTATTTACAGGTCATATCACCATTTTTGCAATAACTTTTTTTCTATAATGATTCAGATCGTGAAATTGATAAGCCATTGAGGAAACATATCCAAGTATTTGTGGTAAAAATTTCAGCTTGTGGGTCGTTGTATTTTTGGAGTTACACTCCATGGAAAATAGGGTCTCTGGCTAGTCCCGAAACTAGTCTAAAACATGTGCTTTGAGTAATAACGTCATAACTTATTCATAACAGATCCAAATTCAGTAAGAGAAAATGTGTTGGTTAGAGTAAATTCTTTAGTATTCTTTGCAACATTTTCATATCTATTCAAAAAATATTTCATGTGGGGCACGCTCTACAAGGTCGATCTCTAGAATAAGCCATAATTCAGCAAGGTATGCCTTTTTTATATAAATAATTTTATAAGAGGTTCCAAGTAGTGAAACTTGGAGGAATTGCATAAAACAAATTAAAGAACATTGTGTACTATTTTCATATATTTATTCATTACAGCCACATAGTTATGATTATTTCAAGTTAGGGTTGTTGACTAATAGCAAACTAGTCATGTGAGACTAAAGAAAAGTTTGATGAAAATGCTAGTCTCTTGTTGTGAAAGTTAAGGAAGGTTTGTAGGTATGTGATCATATACACCATGTATATTACAGAGTTACAAATCATATTTGGATGATGAAACTGATGAGGGCTTTTGGTTAAGGTACATGTTGGGTACATGTTTGAGACAAGTAGTTGATGAGTTGGCACATACATGAGGTGTATAGTTGATGATGTTGGTATATATTGATGATTCATAGTTGATGAGTAGTTGACACATGATTGGTACATACTTGGTACATGGTTTGATGCAATTTTTTATGGTACAGGTTGTTTGGTATAGTTGGTGCATGGTTGATGCACTTTTTTATGGTACAATTTGATTACAGGTTTAGGTACAGGTTGATGCATGGTTTATGCATGGTTTAGTTTTATTGGTACATGTTTACAATGGTATATCTCACAGTGATAGTGTGACAGTGGTTCCATCATTCTACTTCTACTTCAGGGCGGTTGGATGGTGCAAGGAAAGGTGGTTGTAGTCAGAGAACATAGGGGGTTGTAGACTCCTTCTGGTTGTAGCCATATAATAGGGGAGTTGGAGCTTCCCTTAGGTTGTAGCCTGAGAAACAAGGGGGTTGGAGCCTCCTTCCAATTGCAGCTAGAAAAAAAAGGAAGTTGGTGCTTCCAATGAATGTAATTCTTCAAGACATATAAGAAAAATCATTCTGTGGTTTTCTCCCGCTTTGGGTTTCCACGTAAAACACTGGTGTACTATGTATGTGTATGAATGTTCATTTCTTATTTACTCTGCAGTTATTGGATGATAATGCTACATTGATTTAACACTTGGATTATATGGTTAAAAAGGATTAAATTGCTCTATTACTAATTCACCCCCCCTCTCAGTAATCCAACA
This sequence comes from Picea engelmannii, assembly GCA_009831015.1. Lineage (NCBI taxonomy): Eukaryota > Viridiplantae > Streptophyta > Pinopsida > Pinales > Pinaceae > Picea > Picea engelmannii. The sequence continues at coordinate 17,202 of ML826117.1, forward strand.
ATTGGTATCAAAGAAGGTTCCTTCAGAAATTAGTTTAACCACTGAAGGTAGATCATGGAGAGAAGTAACTTGTATAAAAATAGAATACCACAATTCAATGGACATAAGTATGCACTTTGGAGAATAAGGATTAAAACATATATACAGACACATGGATTTGAATTTTGACAATCAATTGTAGAGGGATACATAGCACCAACAGTTCCTCCAACAAATGACAAAGCAGTGAAAATCGATCAGAATAATTCCAAAGCCAAAAATGCACTTTTGAATGGTCTTAGTGAAATGGTATTCACCAAAGTTTCACATTGTAAATCTGCTAAAGAGATTTGGGACAAACTTCAAAATATTTATGAAGGACATTCAAAATTCAAAACAGCAAAGCTTCAAACTTATAGAGGTCAGTTCGAACAACTTAAGATGAAGGAAGATGAGAATATTGTAGCTTACTTTTTATGAGTTGATGAAACAATAAATGAAATAATAGGGTTGGGAGAAGAAATGAAAGAATTTGTAATTGTTCAAAAAGTATTAAGATCTCTTCCTATGATATTTGACCCTAAGATATCAGCACTAGAAGAAAGATCAGATCTAAAATCAATAAGCATGGATGAATTACATGGAATCTTCAGAGCATATGAAATGAGAACTGAATGGGAAAATCCAGATATAAAAGAAGTAGCCTTCAAAGCATCCAAAATTTCAATGAAAAAGGGAAGGAAACAATAAGAACATAGCAACAACAATGACGTCTTGGAAGATGATGAAGAAGTGGCCAACTTTGTCAAAAGACTGAAAAAGGGAATCAACGGTAGGTATAGAGGTAAGCTTCCTTTAATTTTTTTTAATTGTGATGGTATTGGTCATTTTGATAACAAATTTCCTTATAAGAAAAAGAGAAATGATGAAGGTTACTCAAAAGACAAAAAAACATATAAAGGCAAAAGAACCACACAGAAAGTTTTCAAGAAAATATTATGCACCAAAGAAGACATCTCATAATTAGATCAAGATGAAGTCAGTGACAATGAGACAAAAAGAGTTATATTCATGGTATTAGAAGAATTTTACAAATAAGACTCTGAAGAATAATATGAAGAAGCCGAATAATAATATGAAGAAGTCGAAGAAGAAATTGAAGAGGCGGAAGTTGACTACCGAAAGGAATTAATGTGTTCCATAGAAGTTATCAGAAGAGAAAAGAAAAAAAAACAAGAAACTACAAGTAGAACTAGACAAGAAAGAAGACACTCAAGAACTAGAACAAATGATCAAAAATTTGAAGGTTCAAATATAAGAAGATAAAATAATTGAAGAAGCACTCAAAGAAAAACTAGAAGAAAAAGACAAAAATATTGGAAATTTGGAAGCAGAGATTGTCATATTAAGAAAGGATCTTCAAAAGAAAAATACGTATAACAACTCTAAAGTTTTGGATGACATTATCAACAGTGAAAAATCTCATCATGACAAGTCCGGACTTGGATACAATCAGGAAAGAAAACAGATCAAGCTCCAAAACAACAGAGCAAGAAACATATCCAAAAAGCTTTGCAGAAACAATCAAGAGGGATAGGAAGATCTACAAGGAAGATTACAGGGACACTCTTCCATCGAGAAGATTCAGATTTCAGAAACAACAACTGACAGATAGGCCTCACGAAGAAGAAGAATTCATAAGAGTACCTCCTTTCAGAATATCTTCAACTCCTAGGTATAGAACTATCATTTTTGGTTTATGTTATGCATGTAATAATTTTGGACATAAAGCTGTGAATTGTAGATATAAAAACAGGAATAGAAACAAATTTGAAAGTCATACACAAAGGAGTTATCCAAGAAGGCATAGTAAAACACAGAGAAGAAGTTACAACATGTTTGAATGTTTGAGCACTAAAGTGGAATGTTACAAATGTAACAATTTTGGACACATGGAAAAATATTGCAGAATGGTAGTCCCTCCTAGAGAACCACAACAAAATAACAACAGTCACAGACAAGAACCTCAAAAAAGGACATGGATAAAAAAGTAGGATCAATATAGAAATGAATAATGCACACTCCCTCACAAGATAAGAAGAAGAAACGTGGTGGGTATGTTGACATTGGGTGTTCAAAACACATGACAGGTGATAGAGACAAGTTTCTTACATTATGAAAGGAAAAAGATGGATCAGTCTCCTTCAAAAATAATGATTCAACCAAAATCATTGGAAAAGGCACAATCAGAATTGGGAACAAGAATACAAAGACATAAAATTTTATACTAGTAGAAGATATGAAACATAATATTCTAAGTGTGAGTCAAATGTGTGACCAAGGTTATAAGGTACTTTCGATTCAAAAAAGTGCGAGATAAGAAAATAAGGTTTAGGAAAATTGATTGCTACAACTGCGAGAACTTCAAGCAACATATATGTGTTAAGTGAAATTGGAAATGAAAAGTGTTTTCATGGAAAGGAATATGAAAGTTGGCTATGGCACAAAAGAATGGGTTACATACATTCTGATAACCTTTTCAAAGTCAACAAAAGAGAATCAGACAGAGAAATGCCCCATATCATGAAACCAACCAACACTTTATGCAAGCATTGTCAGAAAGGAAATCAAACAAAGACCAGGTTCAAATCAAAGGAATATTCAACGACAAGACCACTGGAAATTGTGCATACTGATCTAGTTGGACCGACTACAACAAAGAGATTAAAATTTGAGAAATACTTTATGTTATTAGTTGATGATTATACAAGAATGACCACAATTTTTTTTCTCAAGAATAAGTCAGAAGCTTTTGAAAACTTCAAGATCTACAAGGAAATGGTTGAAAATGAAATGGATTCAAAAATAAAATGCTTGAGATCTGATAATGGAGGAAAGTTCACTTCAAAGGAATTTATGGACTACTACAGTAGTCATGGAATAAAAATAAAATTCTTCGTTTCTAGGACACCTCAAAAGAATGGAGTTGTTGAAAGAAAGAACATGGAAATACAGGAAATGGCTCAGACAATGCTAATGGATTCCAAATTGACAGATATTTTTTGGACACAGGCAGTGCATACAACAGTTCACATTCAAAGCAAAGTAATGCTCAAAAACAACACTGACAAAACTCCTTACGAGCTATGGAAAGGAAGACCATCAAATGTAAAACACTTCAAAGTTTTTGGAAGCAAATGCTACATCAAAAGAGAATATGGAAGAATGAGAAAGTTTGACTCTCTTGTGGACAAAGGAGTACTTGTTGGTTACTCAAGTACAATAAAATCATACAAGTTTTACAACCTAATATTGAACAAAGTGGTGGAAAACATCAACGTAAAAATTGATGAAACAGGTAGACAAGAATTAAAGGAAGCAGAAAATGAATCAATGGAATAACTTTATGAAGAAGAAACAAAAGATGAAAATTAATGGGAAGACGAAGAGGATCCGATGGAAACAAAAGAGAAATTTCAGCAAGTAACTCCAAAAACACCTACCAGAATAGTACAGAAGAATCATCCTTCAGATCAGATTATCAGAAAAAAATATGCAGGAGTTGAGACTAGAAGAAGAATCCGTTCACCAGAAAAAACACACCTAGCACTCACATCTACGATTGAACCAACCTATTTTGAAGAGGCCATCAAGGATGAATTTTGGAACAAGACCATGGATGAAGAATTGGATCAAATAGAGAAAAATGACACTTGGGAATTGGTTCCAAGACCAAAGGATAAGAATGTGATTGGCACAAAGTGGGTATACATGAATAAATTGAATGAATATGGACATGTTACAAGGAAAAAATCTAGATTGATATGTAAAGGATATGCACAGGTTGAAATAATTGACTTTGAAGAGACGTTTTCCCCAGTTGCCAGAATGGAAACAATCCGATTTCTTTTAGCTATGCATGCTCCAAAAATATTGAAGTGTATTAGATGGATGTAAAATCAATTTTTTTGAATGAGGAACTTGAAGAAGAAGTCTACGTTGAAAAACCAGAAGGATTTCAATTGTCAAAGAACGCAAATTATGTGTGTAAATTAAAGAAGGCATTATGTGGTCTAAAATGGGCTCATAGAGCATGGTACTCTAGACTGGATAAATATCTACAACAAGTAGGGCTTAGAAAAGGAAGTGTAGACAAAAACCTCTACATCAAGGTAAGTCAAGCTAGTATTTTATTAATTGAATTTTATTTTGATGATATTATTTTTGGTAGTGATGATGACAGGTTAAGCCAGAAATTTGCAAAGGATATGAAAAATGAATTTGAAATGTCATTACTTGGAGAACTATCCTTTTTTCTGGGACTTCAGATACGTCAAAGCAAACAAGGAATTTTTATTTCTCAAACCAAGTATATCAGAGAAATGCTAAAGAGGTTTGGAATGGAAGATTGCAAACCACTCATCACTCCCATGCAAACCAGTTGCAAGTTAAGAAAATATGATGATTCAAAGTCTACAGATCAGAGGAAATATAGGTCAATGATTGGTAGAATACTATATGTGATAGCATCCAGACCAGATGTAATGCAAACAGTTGGATAGGTGGCACAATTTCAAGCAACACCAAAGGAATCACATGTATTAACAGTGAAGATGATTTTCAGATATCTCAAAGGAACATAAGAGTTTGGATTATGGTATCCAAAGGGGGATATTTTTTATTAAGGTTGGTTGTCATTGATGTCAACCCTTGAAGAAATTTCGGTAGCAAATTCCGGTAGCACAAAGGTTTGGGTAGTGGACCTAAGGCTATTTCATGTATAATGGTATGATTTTTAATATATTTGAAGGTAATACTAATCTATATGGATAGTATATTTCATTCCATTTATGGTGGTATGTGGAACATCACATAACTACTCACGGTTAGAGAGTTATGGCCATGAGAAGTTGGAAAACCCAGGTTTGGGTAATGGACCCAAGTTTGTTTGATGGATAATGGTATGAGTTTTTATATATTTGTAAGTAAGACTATTCTATATGGATAGTAAATTTCATGCCATTTCTGGTGGTATGTGGAACGTCACTTAACTCCTGATGGTTTTAGAGTTATGGCCTTATGAAGTTGGAGGACCCTCATATGTCATCTAGAAGCCCCAAAAGGGCAAAGTAGTCAAAGTGGTTTAAGATATTTTAGAAGGTAAATAATAAAGTGAGGTTATGAGTGTACTATAATTCAAAGTGAATACAAAATAAATTGTCTAAATAATAAATTTAATGGATAAATTAGAAGTGGGTTAACCCTAAACTAAGGAAAGTGGAGAAAGTGACCTAGAAGATGCTTCTAAGGAAGCTACTTGGAGAATATAAATAAGAGGCAAGACTCTCTCATTTTATATCAAAATTGAAAATATTTAATATCTATAGGTGATTGAGGTAAACAAGGATATCTAATCCTATTTTCAGAGGGAAGGTGAAGAAAAAAAGGATGGAATTCAAGGGAGGATAAATTCTTTTGATGATGATTTCTAATGTATGTTATTTACAGGTCATCTCACCATTTTCGCAATAACTTTTTTTCTAGAATGATTCACACTGTGAAATTGATAGGAAATTGAGGAAACATATCGAAGTATCTGTGGTAACAATTTCATCTTGTGGGTCGTTGTATTTTTGGAGTTACACTCCGTGGAAAATAGGGTTTGTGGGTAGTCCTGAAACTAGTCTAAAACAAGTGTTTCGGGTAAAAACATCATAACTTCTTCATAACAGATCCAAATTCAGTAAGACCAAATGTGTTGGTTAGAGTACAATATTTAGTATTTTTTATAACATTTTCATATCTATTCAACAAATATTCCATGTGGGGCACACTCTACAAGTTCTCTCTCTAGAATAAGCCAAAATTCAGCAAGGTATGCCATTTTTGCTATAACTCCTTTTCTCAGAGGTTCCAAGTAGTTACACTTGGAGGAATTTCATAAAAACAACTGAAGAACATTGTGTACTATTTTCAAGTATTTATTCATTACAAGTACATAGTTATGATTATTTCAAGTTAGGGTTGTTGACTAATCTCAAACTAGTCATGTGAGACTAAAGAAAAGTTTGATGAAAATGCTAGTCTCTTGTTGTGAAAGTTAAGGAAGGTTTGCAGGTATGTGGTCATATACACCAGGTCTATTACAAAGTTACAAATCATATTTGGATGATGAAATTGATGAGGGATTTTGGTTAAGGTACATGTTGGGTACATGGTTGAGACAAGTAGTTCATGAGGTGTATAGTTGATGATGTTGGTACATATTGATGAGTCATATTTAATGAGTAGTTGACACATGATTGGTACATACTTGGTACATGGTTGGATGCACTTTTTTATAATACAGGTTGTTTGGTACATGTTGGTCCATGGTTGATGCACTTGTTTATGGTATAGGTTGATGCATGGTTCAGGTTTATTGGTACATGTTTACAGTGGTATATCTCACAACGATAGTGTGATAGTGGTTCCATCATTCTACTTCTACTTCAGGGTGGTTGGACAGGGCAAGGAAAGATGGTTGTAGCCACCTTCCAGTTGTAGCCAAAGAACATAGGGGGCTGCAGCCTCCTTCTAGTTGTAGCTAGAGAATAGGTGAGTTGGAGCTTCCCTCAGGTTGTAGCCTGAGAAACAAGGGGGTTTGAGCCTCCTTCTAGTTGCAGCTGGAAAACAAAGGAAGTTGGTGCTTCCAATGAATGTAATTGTTCAAGACATATAAGAAAAAACATTATGTGGTTTTCTTTGTCTTTGTGTTTCCACGTAAAGCACTGATGTACTACATATGTGTATGATTGTTTATTTGTTCATTGTTTATTTACTCTGCAGTTATTGGATGATAATGATACATTGATATAACACTTGGATTATATCGTTAGAAATGATTAAATTGTTTTATCACTGATTCACCCCCCCTCTCAGTAATCCAACAGAGGCCTCTTTGATAATGATAATATAATTGGTCTCTTTGATAGGGGTATTGATTCAAAACTACTTGAAAATATGGGATATAATGGAAAGGTTTTAGGAAAATTTGAGCAAAGAATCCTAGAACCAATTCAATGGGAAATTATACTTAAATATATGGTCTTTGGATACAATGTTTTTAATGATAAGGCTGAGAATAATATAAATGATGATGTTTCTTCTATTGGTTTTTCTAATGGTTATGTAGATGAAGGTTCCAAACATGGATGAAAGTAGGTTCAAATATACAATACATTTTATAAGCAAAAATCCAGGACCTATGCAAATTATCTACAAGAGAGATGTGCATATTTATGACATGGAGTTGGATGAAATCTAGTGCACGATATTTTTGTAAACATTATGAATGGACAGATATTTCACACTTAAAAAAGTGGAATGAACAATTAATTAAAACAAATTATTGCGTTCATTTAATGGTGCAGGTTTATGATAAAGGAAAAAACACTAACATGATTTGGTAAAGAAGGTTTTTTTTTATCAACATTACTATGTCATTGTTAAATGTTGAATATGGCTTGTGATTATTGATACCTACTCTGAAATGTGTGTGATCAATTTATATTTTTCTATATAATTAAGGATTGGTGTGGTTGCTTCATGTCAAGATGGTGATGCTCTTGACATTACTAATGCTTGTTTCCCCTTATTATGTTGAAAGGAAAATCAACATTTGAAGAGTCTTTGTGATATGGTTTTTGAATGCATAGAAAGAATGATATGAAGACCTATTGGGTAAGATCTATAATGAATAATGTCCCCAAGGTGTAGGACAGTCAGTGACAGAGTGTGTTGTTAAGCCACTCTGTGTTGAAAAGTCATCGGTTTGAAACCTGCGGGGACAAAAAAATCCAACCATGTTAAGGGTTGGTATGGCTCAGGATGGGTGTGATCCCTGGGTGATTTTGATGGCTTAGATTCCCCTGAGTCATGGTTTCTCAAGCCACGGGTTAATCCCTATGCCAACAGGTTCGGCCACATTAACAAACAAAAAAAAAAGATCTATAATGAATAGTGTAAAGACCTAAAAATGGGTGATGGGTGTGTATATCGTGTGCCTTAATATGTTTTAAATAGGTATATAATTAGCCATAAGAATTAAAGTGGAAAACATGGATAATGTCAACATAATTACCTCTAATAAATATTAAGGAGTGTGAAGAACACTAATAATGTTTATTAAATTTTTGTTAGTGGACAAGTTTAAAGCACCACATTAAATGGAACAATTGTAGTAGGTAATCATTGATGTCTACACGAACAATATTGGTAGAAAGAATATAAATAGTGAACACTTCTAGGTTATGCTTCTTACAATCTAATTTATTCCTTGTAATTTTTATTTGTAATGTTTCCTTTCTATTTATAGAAACAAATTACACTATGAAACACAGAATCCAAAAACGAATGTTGTCTAAATCCTTCCTTTTGGGATCCTTCTTACACACATCATAGTAATTACATACTGACATCCTTCCTACAGACATCAGAGCAATTACATAATCCAAGTATCCCAATCAATGTGGTGTTCCATACTTTTCCGCTACCAACAGTGTAATAAAAATTTAAATGTTTTTAACAATAAAATTAACATTAATTTTCCATTTCTAGGTTCCAATGTATGTGCAGACATTCAAAATTGCATATATTTTAAACTAATGCACTAAATACTCCATAGATGAATGCATAAGACTAGACAGAGACAAAGTCAACAAATTTTATGTGAATGCCCTAAATACTCAAGAGGTGCATGCATAAGACTACATGCCAATAAGACAAAACATTTCATGGACCTATAGTGCATAACATTGTTCAACTACACTGTGCAACGTGGTCAAGTAACATAAAACTTTAAGAGCTATGAGAAATCAAAATATAAAAGGTGAAAACCTTGAGTTGAAACCTTGAAGTTTAAAAGAACAAAACTCCTATAAAACCAATGGTGTTATATGAATTGGTATTTGAGAGATGTAAATAATAATTGAGAATGGGAGACAAAGGGTGGAGAGGTTGACGATATATCTAGATTGGGCCTCTATTAGATCTTATAAGTTTTTTCATTTGCACAATTTGAGGTTGATTATAGAGTCTGTTAATCGATGGGTTGGTTGGATTCCTTGAAGCATACAAAAGAGCAAGGCAACAAAGTGGCATTATCATATAGAATAATTGGGATTATGAGAGAAATGTCTTACCTGGAATGTCAATTCCATGAAGTTGAAGGTAACGAGAAAGAGGTACAGTAGTAGCTCACTTATAGCATTTTTTCCACCATTACCATTTCTGGATCATGGTTGCACCACCCCATGCGGTATCTGGTCCAGGAGAAGAAACTAGGGGGAATATTTAGGATTGTGGCTCCTAGCATTGACACCATGATGGGAAAATTGAAAGGTGAATTAATGAAAAACAAGTTGAAACTATTAATACACAAACAACCAAAGATGTTGTATAAGAAATGAGGTTAAATGATAATGAAAAAAAAATTGGTCTCTTTGATAGGGGTATTGGTTCAAAACTACTTGAAAATATGGGAGACAATGGAAATGATTTAGAAAAAATTGAGCAAAGAAGCCTATAACCAATTTAGTTGGAAATTAGACTTAAATGTATGGTCTTTGGATACAATGTTTTTAATGGTAAGGTTGAGAATAATCTAAATGATGTTGTTTCTTCTACTGGTTGTTTTACTGGTTATGTAGGTGAAGGTGCCAAACATGAAAAAAATAAGGCTCAAATATAGGTTGCATTTTATTAGCAAAAATTTAGGATATATGAAAATATCTACAAGAGAGATGTGCATATTTATGGCATGAAGTTGGATGAAATCTATTGCATGATGTTTTTGTAAACACTATGTAGGGATAGATGTTTCACACTTAGAAAAGTGGAATGTGAAATTAATTAAAACACGCTATTGGGATTATTCAATGGTGCGGGTTTATGATAAAGGAAAAAACACTAAGATGATTTGAAAAGTAAGTTTCTTTTTATCAACATTACTATACCATTGTTAACGATTGAATATGGATTGTGATTATTGATGTTTACTCTTATGTCTGTGGTCAATTTATAGTTTCCTCTATAATTAAGGAATGGTGTGGTTGTTTCATGTAAAGATGATGGTGCTCTTGGCATTACTAATGCTTGTTTCCCGCGTTATGTTGAAAACAAAGCAACATATGAAAACAATTTCTGATACATTTTTTGAATGGACCTAAAGAATGATATGAAAACCCATTAGGTAACATCTATATTGGATAGTGTAAATACCTTAAAAAGGGTGAAATCTAGAATGCCACAATAAATGGAACAATTGGAGTAGAAAATCATTGTGATGTCTACAAGAAGAATATTGTTAGAAATAATCTATATAGTGGACACTTCTAGGTTCTACACCTCACAATCTAATTTATTCCTATAAATTGAAATGAATGCAAATATTCCAAATAGTGGACACTTCTAGGTTCTACACCTCACAATCTAATTTATTCCTATAAATAGAAATGAATGCAAATAATCTCTATGTGACTTTGTGTGTCATAAATTTTTATTTGTAACATTTCCTTTCTATCTATAGAAATAAATTACACTATGAAACATAGAATCCAATTAATTCCTATAAATAGAAAGAAAAGAATCCAAATAGTCTCTATGTAACTTTCTGTGTCATAATTTTTTATTTGTAACATTTCCTTTCTATTTATAGAAATAATTTACAATATGAAACATAGTATCCAATTTATTCTTATAAATAGAAAGAAATGAATGTAAATAATCTCTATGTAACTTTGTGTGTCATAAGTTTTTATTTGTAACATTTCCTTTCTATTTATAGAAATAAATTACACTATGAAACATAGAATCTAGAGAAAATGTTATCTAAATCCTTCCCAGGGACATCATTCCTATACACATCACACATCTAGATCCTTCATGCCCACATCCTTCCTATACTCATCTGACATCCTTCCCACACACATCATAGTAATTATGTACATGCATCCTTTCTACACATCACATTAATTACTTATTCCAAGTATTCCATTTAATGAAGTGTTCCATACTTCCATTTAATGCAGTGTTCTATACTTGTCCGCTACCAACTATATAATAAACATACTTCTATTTAGTGCAGTGTTCTATACTTGTCCACTACCAACTGTATAATAAACATTGAAATAAACATTTTCAATGTTAGTAACAATAAATTTAACATAAATTTTCAAAACAAAGCCAAAACACTTAATGGTAATGCCCTAAATACTCCAAGCTTCATGCATAAGACTACACATAGACAAAGCCAAAACATTTCATTTAACATAAATTTTCCATGCCTAAGACTATACGCAAACAAAGCCAAAACAATTGATGTTAATGCCCTAAATACTCCAGAACTTCATGCATTGAACTACACGCAGAAAAAGACAAAACATTTCTTGGACTGATAGTGGAGAATATTGTTCAACTACACTGTACACTATGAAACATGGCAGAGTAACAAAAAACTTTGTACACTATGCATCATGGTAGGGTAAGAAAAAACTTTAAGAGCATTAGAGATATCAAAATCCCAAAGGTGAAAACTCTGAGTTGAAACCCCAGAGTTTAAAGGAACAAAAACCGCCATGAAACCAGTGGTGTTGGTGTTATACGAATTGATAATTGGGAGATGTGAATGCTAATTGAGAACGGGAGATGAAGGGTGGAGAAGTCAACGATACATCCATATTGGGCATCGACGAGCTTGTTCAAGATTGTCCATTTTCACAAGGCGAGGTTGATTATAGAGTCTTCTAATCAACGAGATCATGAGAGAAATGTCTGGCTTGGAATGTCGGTTCCATGAAGTTGAAGGGAAAGAGGAAGAGGGGAAGAAAAAACTCAATTATAGCATTTTCTCCACCATGATCGTTTCTGGATCATGGCTGCACCACCCCACGAAATATCAGGGCCAGGAGAAGAAAGCAAAATATCAGGTCCAGGAGAAGAAAGCGAGGGGAACATTTAGGATGGTGGCTCCTAGCACCAGCGTCATCGACAGTGGTTCATTAAGTGGTCATACAGTGGAGAGAAACCTAAACAAAGAGCCAGATTTGGGCTTTGGAGGTGGTATTGGGGCGACCAAGGGATCTGGTATCTCTGACTCTTCCCAGGCCACATACAAAAGCCAACAGGTTCCTATTTTATTGCAAGCTGACTTTTTTATATTATGTACAGGTCTTGGGCATTGATATTTGTTGTATTCATAGTACAAGCATGCTTTTATTCATAGAAAAACTATGACCAATTTATTATTTGGGATCAATCATTCACATTGGGTACAAACCCTCCTTGACAAAGTGATTTATTGAACTGCAGAAGCTAGGGTCAAGCATGGATATCAATCCAAAGGAGATGAGCAGAGGATCAACATAGACACAATTACTGCCTAAGAAGCCAAGTCGACCAAACATAAACACTATAGAGGAGTCAGAATGAGGGATTGGGGTAAGTGGGTAGCAGAGATTAGTGATCCAAGAAACTGGGAAAGGGTGTGGTTGGGCACCTTTGATACCGTAGAAGAGGCCGCATGTGCCTACAATAATGTTGCTTACAGGTTTAGAGGCTCACAAGAAAAGCTAAATCTCCCAGACGTAGTGCATCAGAGGGATGGAAATGCTCTTCACCTTTGTTGCCTCACTCCTACAGGAAAATTACAACATTTCGGCGTCGTAGGGCATTCAAAGCCAACCATGGACTCTTCGTTTACTATAAAATTAATCTAGAAACACTTTTCGAGATTTTGTTTCTATGTTCGACTGTTGTAGAATCTAGGTCTCTCCTCACTCCCTCTTACCCAACAGTATCTAGCAATGTCTCTCTTTAACCTCTCATTGCAACAACCCACTTCTAGTATTTTTCTTTCTGGGCCTACAGAAAGCATTCCTTTGGCTTTTGCATTAGCCTCGCACCAACCTATTCCCACCGAGCCAGGGTTTTGAATCAAATTCACTTTATTCTAACATTCCTGCTTTGAATTAGAGTCACTTTATTCTAACATTCCTGGATCTGCAGCCCATGAATACTTGCAAACATCTCAACCAATGAAAGTCTAAATCATCCTGCATGCAGTGCATAGCTATCACCTTAGAGGAGCATTCATTCATTTTATGTTAACATTTTTTACAAGTTATATGAACTTACTAGTGCTTGTCTCTGGAATTTTTCATTGTTTGGAGATAATAACTGAGTATCGTAGAGTCTTTCAAACAATTTTTTTGAGCGGTTAGATATATATTTTTTCCAATACAGTCAAATGCGTTGGTAGGCCAAACACATAAGTCTCTTGGCCAAACTGCGTTGGTAGGCCAAACGCATAAGTGGTTAGATATATAATTGTTCTCTTTGATAGGAGTATTGGTTCAAAACTATTTGAAAATATGGGATATAATGGAAAGGATTTAGGAAAATTTGAGCAAAGAAACCTAGAACCAATTCAATGGGAAATTATACTTAAATATATGGTCTTTGGATACAATGTTTTTAATGATAAGGTTGAGAATAATATAAATGATGATGTTTCTTCTATTCTATTGGTTGTTCTAATGGTTATGTAGATGAAGGTGCCAAACATGGATGAAAGCAGGTTCAAATATACAATGCATTTTATAAGCAAAAATGTAGGACCTATGCAAATTATCTACAGGAGAGATGTGCATATTTATGACATGGATTTGGATGAAATCTAGTGCATGATATTTTTGTAAAAATTATGAATGGATAGATATTTCACACTTAAAAAAGTGGAATGAACAATTGATTAAAACACATTATTGCGTTCATTTAATGGTGCAGGTTTATGATAAAGGAAAAAACACTAACATGATTTGGTAAAGAAGTTTTTTTTTATCAACATTACTATGTCATTGTTAAGGGTTGAATATGGCTTGTGATTATTGATACTTACTCTCAAATGTGTGTGATCACTGATCAATTTATATTTTTCTCTATAATTAAGGATTGGTGTGGTTGCTTCATGTGAAGATGATGATGCTCCTAACATTACTAATGCTTGTTTCCCCTTATTATATTAAAAGGAAAATCAACATTTGAAGACTCTTTGTGATATGGTTTTTGAATGCATAGAAAGAATGATATGAAAACCCATTGGGTAAGATCCATAATGAATAGTGTAAAGACCTAAAAATTGGTGATGGGTGTACGTATATAGTGTGCCTTAGTATGTTTTAAATAGGTATATAATTATCCATAAGAATTAAAGTGGAAAACATGGATAATGTCAACATAATTACCTCTAATAAATATTAAGGAGTGTGAAGAACACTAATAATGTTTATTAAATTTTTGTTAGTGGACAAGTTTAAAGCACCACATTAAATGGAACAATTGGAGTAGGTAATCATTGATGTCTACAAGAAGAATATTGGTAGAAAGAATATAAATAGTGAACACTTCTAGGTTATACTTCTTACAATCTAATTTATTCCTTGTAATTTTTATATGTAATGTTTCCTTTCTATTTATAGAAATAAATTACATTATGAGACATCGACTCCAAAAACGAATGTTGTCTAGATCCTTCCTTCTGGGATCCTTCTTACACACATCATAGTAATTACATACTGACATCCTTCCTACAAAAATCACAGTAATTACATACTCCAAGTATTCCAATCAACGTGGTGTTCCATACTTTTACACTACCAACAATGTAATAAAAAATTTAAATGTTTTTAGCAATACATTTAACATTAATTTTCCATTTCTAGGTTCCAATGTATGTGTAGACATTCAAAATTGCATATATTTTAAACTAATGCACTAAATACTCCAAATATGGATGCATAAGACTAGACATAGACAAAGTCAAAACATTTGATGTTAATTCCCTAAATACTCGAGAGCTACATGCATAAGACTACATGCCAATAAGAGAAAACATTTCATGGACCTATAGTGCATAACATTGTTCAACTACATTGTGCAATGTGGTCAAGTAACATAAAACTTTAAGAGATATGAGATATCAAAATCTAAAAGGTGAAAACCTTGAGTTGAAACCTTGAAGTTTAAAAGAACAAAACTCCTATAAAACCAATGGTGTTATATGAATTGGTATGTGGGAGATGTAAATAATAATTGAGAATTGTAGACAAAGGGTGGAGAGGTCAACGATATATCCAGATTGGGCCTCTATTAGATCTTATGAGTTTTTCCATTTGCACAAGGTGAGGTTGATTATAGAGTCTGCTAATCGATGGGTTGGATGGATTCCTTGAAGCATACAAAATATAAAGACAACAAAGTGGCATTGGCATATAGAATAATTTGGATTATGAGAGAAATGTCTTGTCTGGAATGTCAATTCCATGAAGTTGAAGGGAACGAGAAAGAGGTATAGTAGTATCTCACTTATAGCATTTTTTCCACCGTGACCCTTTATGGATCATGGCTGCACCACCCCACGTGATATCTGGTCTAGGAGAAGAAACCAAGGGGAATATTTAGGATGGTGGCTCCTAGCATCGACACCATGATGGAAAAATTGAAAGGTGAAGTAATGAAAAACAAGTTGAAACTATTAATACACAAACGATCAAAGATGTTGTAGAAGAAATGAGGTTAAATGATATCGAAAAGAAAATTGGTCTCTTTGATAGGGATATTGGTTCAAAACTACTTGAAAATATGGGAGATAATGGAAATGAGTTAGGAAAATTTGAGCAAAGAAGCCTATAACCAATTTAGTTGGAAATTAGATTTAAATGTATGGTCTTTGGATACAATGTTTTTAATGGTAAGGTTGAGAATAATATAAATGATGATGTTTATTCTACTGGTTGTCCTAATGGTTATGTAGGTGAAGGTGCCAAACATGGACAAAAGAAGGCTCAAATATAGGATGCATTTTTATAGCAAAAATTTAGGATATATGCAAATATCTACACGAGAGATGTGCATATTTATGTCATGAAGTTGGATGAAATCTAATGCATGATGTTTTTGTAAACACTATGTAGGGATAGATGTTTCACACTTAGAAAAGTGGAATGTGAAATTAATTAAAACACATTATTGGGCTCATTCAGCAGTGCAAGTTTATGATAAAGGAAAAAACACATTTGAAAAATAAGTTTATTTTTATTAACATTACTATACCATTGTTAACGATTGAATATGGATTGTGATTATTGATGTTTACTCTTATGTGTGTGGTCAATTTATAGTTTCCTCTATAATTAAGGATTGGTTTGGTTGTTTCATGTAAAGATGATGGTGCTCTTGGCATTACTAATGCTTGTTTCCCATGTTATGTTGAAAATAAAGCAACATATGAAATTTTTTTCTGATACATTTTTTGAATGGACCTAAATAATGATATGAAGACCCATTAGGTAACATGCATAATGGATAGTGTAAATAACTTAAAAAGGGTGATGGGTGTGTATAGAGTGAGCCTTAATAATTTGTAAATAAGCATATAATTAGGCATAAGACTTAAAGTGGAAAAGATGGATAATGTCAACATTATTACTTGTAATAAAAGAAGGACATTGATAATGTTTATTAAATTGTTGTTAAGGGATAAATCTAGAACGCCACAATAAATGGAACAATTGGAGTAGAAAATCATTGTGATGTCTACAAGAAGAATATTGGTAGAAATAATCTAAATAGTGGACACTTCTAGGTTCTAAACCTCACAATCTAATTTATTCCTATAAATAGAAATGAATGCAAATAATCTCTATGTGACGTTGTGTGTCATAATTTTTTATTTGTAACATTTCCTTTCTATTTATATAAATAAATTACACTATGAAACATAGAATCCAATTTATTCCTAGAAATAGAAATAAATGAATGCAAATATTCTCTATGTAACTTTGTCGTAATTTTTTATTTGTAACATTTCCTTTCTATTTATAGAAATAAATTACACTATGAAACATAGAATCCAAAGGAAATGTTATCTAGAGCCTTCCTAGGGACATCCTTCCTATACACATCAGACATCTAGATTCTTCATGTCCACATCCTTCCTATACTCATCCGACATCCTTCCCACACACATCATCCTTCCAACACACATCATAGTAATTATGTACATGCATCCTTTCTACACATCACATTAATTATGTATTCCATTAATTACGTATTCCAAGTATTCCATTTAGTGCAGTGTTCCATACTTGTCCACTACCAATGGTATAATAAACATTGAAATAAACATTTTCAATGTTAGTAACAATAAATTTAACACACATTTTAAAAACAAACAATTTCAATGTTAGTAACAATAAATTTAACATATATTTTCAAAACAAAGCCAAAACATTTGATGGTAATGCCCTAAATACTCCAAGCTGGATGCATAAGACTACACAGAGACAAAGACAAAACATTTCATTTAACATAAATTTTCCATGCCTAAGACTATATGCAAACAAAGGCAAAACATTTGATGTTAATGCCCTAAATACTTCAGAACTTCATGCATTGAACTACACGCCAACAAAGCCAAAACATTTATTGGATGGATAGTGGAGAATATTGTTCAATGTGTAACATCCCGCTCTGGCGCACTGAGGACACTTATTCTTTGAGGACACTTGCTCGCAAGTGATCTGGACCCTTTTGATGTTGGACCTTATATATTTGATTTTGATGTGATTGACCGATGATATGATGTGTTACTATTCAT
>ML826117.1:37357-56365 GCA_009831015.1 Picea engelmannii
AATTTAAAGTTCACTTTACCACTTATAAAGTGACTTTATGAAAAAGGCCCACTTTTAAGTTGTGGACCACATTCCTAGGTAAAAGTTTAAAAACCCATAGGAACCACTTGTCCAAGGTACAAATCTTCATTAAAATTCAACACACCCTTGTCGCTGCACTCCTGCAAAAAAATCACAACACTCTGGTGCGGCAGGGCATTCGAATCCAACCATGGACTCTTTGTTTACTATAAACTTAATATCGCAACACTTTCTAGTATTTCGTTTATATGTTCAATTGTTGCAGAATCTAGGTCTCTCTTCACTCCCTCTTACCCAACAGTATCTAGCAATGTCACTCTTTAACCTCTCATTATAACAACCCGCTTCTAGTATTTTTCTTTCTGGGCCTACAGAAAGCATTCATGTGGCTTCTACATCAGCCTTGCAACAACATATTCCCACCGAGCCCTCCTCCAAATCGTGCAGAAATACTTTTAGGTATCATATGGGGCTTTGAATCATAGTCACTTAATTCTAACATTCCTGGATCTGAAACCCAGGAATAGTTGCAAACATCTCAACCAACAAAAGTCTAAATCATCCTGCATGCAGTGCATAGCTATCACCTTAGAGGAGTGTACATTACCTCATTCATGCAAATTTCTTGTTCGCAACTGCAAAACGATTTTATTTCCACAATGGTATTTTGTATATTAATTAGTATTCGAGCCTTAAATATTGCCCATCAAAGATGAAAAGGAGTCCATTCCATATAGATCTCCTGTCCAATTAGAATCTGAATAATCTACCAATTTAACATTCAAATGATTAGTATATTCAATACCAAAATCTAGAGTGTTGGTAAATGTTTAACAGACAGCGTATGCTTGTCATTGATGGCAAGTACAAGAGTGAAGATGGCATGAGTACAGGAAGAATGTAACAGATGGGCATCAAAAGTATTTTAGGAAGACGCTGCATAGCAAGCTCGATAATTTCATAAGAGATAGTGCAGAGGATCGTTGGCAGGATTAACAGGCAAAGTGAGCTTGTCATTGATGGCAAGATCATAGTGTGCATGGATGGAAAAACAGGATGAGTAATCTCGGGAGGAGAAGCATTAGTGATTGTTGGATCCCATTTAAATTCTCGAAAGAAGGAGGACTGTCAGATCTGATTGTAGACAAGAAGAATGCACAGAAGAGGAGGACAGATCTTAGGTGTCATATCTAAGCATAAGTTCCAACCATCGTTGGATCAGGCAGAACCTGCACATTCTTTAAAGTGCAAGATCAAAGTAGTGGTCCAACTCCATTTCAGAGTTTTGGCTATCGGGGTTTCGGATACCGAAAGTTGGAGTGTCGAAACACTTTGCAACAAGAATGTCAAAATCGCAATATGCGAAATCGTGATATGATTTGAGCCATCATATTAGGCTTTGATGTGGACCATTGATCAGACACAACAAAGGCTCGTGGAGTTGCAAAGTCTCGATAAAATATTGACCATTGATCCAAGAGGGATGCGTGGCAAAAGATTAGAGCATGTCAAGGACTCCATTTTGGGGTTTCGCGAATCGCGACGTGGAGAGGCAAGAAACAATACCACGGGAATGTCGAAATCATGATTTGTGAAATCGTGAAATGATATAAGCCATCAGATCAAGGGTTGATTGGGACCGTTGATCCCATGCCATTTCGGAGTTTCGTGGATCGGTAGTTGGAAGCGTCAAGAACATTCACCACAGGAATGCCAAAATCGCGATATGTGAAATTGTGAAATGATCCCAGTCGTTGGATCAAGGATGAATCTGGTCCGTCAGTTCCAGGAGGTTAATGTGACAGACCATGCTAGCAAGGACAGGTGGAAACCTATGATAGAAAGGACATGTGGTGCAATCATACAAAAACAAGTGTCAATTTTATTTGGCATCTTTGACCACTGGAAATCTCAAATCTGAGAGACACGTGGCAGTCACTCGGCTCAGGACACGTCATTAAGTGACGCAAGAATGAGGTCACTCGGGGATTTTGACTTCGGGAGTTTTAGCTTCACCACTCCCCCAAAATCTTGAAGGCCAAAGTCCCGGGGAGCAGGCAAGGAATAACAACAACGATCGAATGGCAAGATCAGTAGTGTAAGCTCAGAAGGAGGAAAATAGTCGAAGCACGATAAAGGTTTTTGGAGTTTCGCATATCAGGAAATCCAAAGGAATGAGACTCAAACTAGCGATATGCGAGATCATGAAAAGATCTGGAACGTTATATCACCAAGGATTGTGGACCGTCGATATGAGCTCCATCTCAGAGCTTCGCCTATCGTGACTTGGAGTGACGAGAACCTCCATCATAGAAATCGTGAGATGCGAATTCACGATAAGATATGGACCGTTGATTCACCAAGAACGTGGACCCTTGATCTAAGATCCATCTCAAATTTTCACCTATAGCGACTTGGACTGACGAGAACCTCCATCTAAGGAACAACGAGATGTGAATTCTTGAAAATATTTGGACCGTTGATCCATCGAGATCATGGATCGTCGATCAGGGTCAATGAACATCATTAGTTCACAGTGCCTTTTAGTGCATCCTATGGTCACCATGTGTGGTCACGTGGAGGAAGGACCTAGTGCATATGAGCTCTGCCTCAGAATTTTGGGGATCGTGTCTGGGAGTGTCGAGACACTAGATCATACGAATGCCAAAATACCAAAAAGGTGAATTATCGGTGTAACCGGTGGTCACCGCCTGTGGTCATGTAGAGGAGGGAGCTAGAGCAACCAATCTTCTTTTCGAAGCTCGTGACATGTAGACTCAAGATGTCTAATTGCAGAATCTCCGAATTGTGAAAGTGTGAAACAGGTAAATAACGCAAGAACCCATCAGAGTCAATGCAATGATGCAGGTGAATTTGAGCATAATCAGAGGGCTAATATTTCTCCTCACAGTGTAACTGCTAGAAAACCATTGATGGTTTTTTTCCAGAAGATTCAAAGAGACTTATGTGTGATTGCCAGAGAAGTTGAAGAGTCTTCAGGCTTCTTCCAGTAAATGAAGACTATTCTTAGAGGGAATTGACATATGGATGAGCGTTGAAGCATGTATCTGAAATAGAGAGGACGAGTTTGACTGCAACAGAGAAGACGAAGAGTCTCAACTGCCAGAGAGAAAAAGGAATCTCGACATAACACCTAGTGATGATAGACACATGGTATGAACTTCCAGAGAAGCTGAAGAGTCGCGATGATGATCAGGCAGAGCACTTGAGATGTGGAGGAGATTGACACGGGGTGAGCATGCAGAGGAATGGCGAATATTGCATGCACAAGGTGCACAAAATCTATAAATACATGGTATAGAGAAGAGATGTGGTTGTTGTTGTTGTTGTTGGATTTGTTGTGGTTGCTGTTGTTGAAGGTGATTCATACGTGAAGAAGGAGGAGAGTGCAGCAGTTGAAATGCAGAGAAGAAAAAAGGTGCATTGAAGAGGAATGGTGCACAGAGCATAAAAAGCAGAAAAATAGATAGTGCAAGTC
Source organism: Picea engelmannii (assembly GCA_009831015.1). Classification (NCBI taxonomy): domain Eukaryota; kingdom Viridiplantae; phylum Streptophyta; class Pinopsida; order Pinales; family Pinaceae; genus Picea; species Picea engelmannii. The sequence continues at coordinate 40,878 of ML826117.1, forward strand.
CTATGTGCAGGAAGGCAGTGAGGTAGACAGAGCAACAAAATGCAGCAGAACAGTGATGAGTCTGGTAAGCTATTGTTGATCATTATATCACTGTAATAAGTTTTAGTAATTCATATTGATAATCCAGAATGGTAGGGAGGTTTTAGGGAGGATTGTTGTCCTCATAGATTCAAGTGGGTGCTTGAACACAGGGAGTTGTAGCTTCCATCTGGTTGCATCCAGAGAAACCAAGGTGGTAGGGTGGTGCAACGGAGAACTCTTGTTCTCTGTTATACAGGTCGGTGCTTGTATGATTGGAAGTTGGTGCTTCCATCTAGTTGGTGCTGGAAACACTGAGGGAGTTGGTTCTTCCTTCTAGTTGGTGCTAGAGAAACCAGGGAGTTGGTGCTTCCTTCTGGTTGGTGCTAGAGAGAATAGAGAGTTGGTGCTCTCTGCAAGTTGTAGCTTACAAAATTGAGGTTGTAGCCTCATTATGAGTTGGTGCTCATATGTATGATAATGTAAAGAATGCATCTATTACTTATCATATCGAGAAAAAGAGGTTTTTACCCTGTATGGGTTTCCTCGGGAAATATCTGTCTCTATGTTTATCATATATGTGACTAATGCTGAATATGCCATTGTTTATTTCCCTGCATTATTGTGATCATCATTGAGTTCCTTGTAAAGTTTTTAAAAGAAGAATAATTGTTTAAGCACGCTGGCAATTAATTCACCCCCCCTCTCAGTTGTCCAACAATTGGTATCAGAGTTGGCCCCTTTTATCTAAGGGTAGATCCTAGAGCTTAAACATGTCAAGCCATGAAGGAAATTCAACCAATAAGGCCCCTTTGTTCAATGGAACAAACGTTTCCTTCTGGAAAGTTAGAATGAGAAACTACATAATGTCATTAGGTGCAGATGTTTGGGATGTGGTAGATACTGGTTATGTAAAGCCAGTTGTGCTAGCTAATAAGGATGACAAACTAGAATTTAGCTTCAACGCTAAGGCTATGAATGCTATCTTGAGGGGGCTTGCAGAAGCATAATTCGTAAAAGTTATGCACCTAGGAACTACCAAAGAAATGTGGGACAAACTCATTAGCAGTTATGAGGGTAATGAGAAGGTAAAGGATACAAAGCTTCAAACCCACATAATACATTTTGAACAGTTGGAGATGAAGGAGGATGAAACTGTTGGTGAATACTTTCTGAGAGTAGAATAAATGGTGAATGCAATGAAAGCACTTGGTGAAAAAATTGAGGAACCTTCTTTAGTTCAGAAAATCTTGAGATCTCTCCTAGATAGATTCAACCCGAAGGTCTCTGCTATAGAACAACTTAATGATCTAAAAACCTTGGAGTTTTATCAACTTCTAAGAACATTGACTGCATATGAAATGAGAATAGTTAAGGATATACCCACCTCTAGAGAAGCATCATTTAGGGAAGACAAGAATGAGGATTTTGAGCCTGATGAAATTGAAGCAAAATTTGTGAAGAGACTGAAGAAGGGATCAGGAAAATACAAAGGTAAACTTCCTTTCAAATGATTCAAATGTGGTAGGATAGGTCATTTTGCAAATAAATGTCCCCACAAAGGAAAGGATCGGACTTGTGATGATGAGGAGAAATACAAACATAGAAATTTCTTTAAAGAGAATTACTTTAAGAAGAAATGTATTTGTGTAAACAATGAAGACAATGATTCATCTATTGAAGATAAAATAAATGACTTCATACTTATGTCCAAAGAGGACTATGACAATAACAGCACAGGGAGTGGTGTTAATGAAGAAGAAGTTGTGGTTGACATGGAAGGAGAATTGATCAGTGCACTGGAAGAGATTGACAGACTAAGAATCAAGAATAGAAAGCAAAGACAATTGTTGATATAGTTCGAGAAAGACAGTAAAGAACCTGATGAAGACCTTTTCCTACTAAAAGTAGAATTGGAAGAGGCAAAGAAAATCGAAGAGATTCTGAAACAGAGGCTATCAGAAAAGAAGGCAAGATGTGAAGCATTAGAACAAGAAGTAGTGAAAACGAGGAAAGAAATGGAGAAGTTTCAAGCCTTGTATAATCAGAATTTGTCAAGTATCAAAGCCTCAGAAGGATTGGCCACCATTCTGAATCAACAAAGGAATCCAAATTTGAAAAATGGCTTGGGTTATGAAGAGGGATCAAGCAGTGGTAAGCCAGGAAATGAAGAACCCATCAAGTTTGTCAAAAGTACAACCAATGACAATAACAAACCTGCAAAAACAAAGGAAGACAATCATCCGCCCAGGTCGAGTAAAGAAAAAGGTTCCAGAACTGAATCTGTAGAACAATCAAATAATGTACTCCCGGCTCAAGGACATCATCAACATGGAAGAAATCGATTTGCTCAAAGAAGACAATAATTTTCCAGGTACAAAGAATTTTTCTATGGATATTGTTTCTACTGTTCTAACTTTGGTCACAAAGCTATAAATTGTTCCTTAAGACTTAGACATGAGCAATTAAGATTTCCAAGTAATAAATATCTACCACAACAAAGAATGATACAACAAAGTAATAAACTATCACATATTGCAAATTTCCAAATCAAGTCTAGAGACATGCAACTGAGGAGGTCAATAAATAATCAATAGTCAATGAGTAGACAAGGCTGTAACAATAATTTTGACTTATTGAACAATTAGATCGAATGATATAACTGTCACAACTTTGGCCACAAAGTTGCAAACTACAATCTGAAGAATTACAAAGTAGATCCAAGGATAAAGTTCTTAGATAAAAAGGCCAGCACATGGAAAAGGAAAGATAGTGAAAAATGTAATCTGGCACTTTCAATTCAAAAACAAAAGGCCTTTAAGAATATAGAAAATGGATGTTGCAAGCACATGACTGGAGACATGGATAAGCTTCTTTCCATAAGTAAAAGAAAAACAAAAAATGTGATCCTTGAAAATGATGAACCAGGTAAAATCAAGGATAGAGGGATGGTGAGTTTGAGTAATGACAAAGGAGATGCCCAGTACGTTCTGCTTGTGGATGGTCTGAAACATAATTCTCTCAGTTCAAGTCAAAAGTGTGACAGAGGCAGTGAATAGGTGATCACATCCAAAGAGTGTAAGGTAAATGTAAACTCAGGATAAGTGGTGAATAAAAGTATAAGGACAAACAATAATGTTGATGTTGAATCCTCCACTGCAAGTAAAGAAGAAGATTCAGATACAATAAAAGAATGTTCAATTAGCATTTATCCCATGAAAGAAGTAGGAGAAGAATCATGTCATAATCTGGAAGCAAAAGTTTTGAAGGTTGAGAAGTCAAATACCCAAATCAATTTCTTGAGAAATTCCATGACCCTCGAAAAGGTCTTGGATAGCCAGATATCACCAAATGACAAATCCGGTATTGGACTAAACAAGGTAGAAATCAGTGCTCCTAAGAAACCTAATATAGGTCCTTCATTTGTGAGAAAGAAAAGCAGGTATGAGAGTGGGTGTAACAGTTTTCTCTTGTGATTGAATATGGATATAAAAGCCCTGGATTGAATGCATCATGGAAGAAAAATGAAATTGCAGTAATAGACATTGATGAGATTCAATGGTGAGATCCAAGGGCTATTTAAAAAGTACAAGCTACAATTGCACAGTGTTCAAGTAGGACAACGACATTCACAACACCAACATTCTGATGTACAAAATGATATATATGACATCCTGTAGAGATAACAAGAGGAAATACCTTGTCAAGGAAAGTTGACCTTTAGGAACAAAAGGGGAAAAGATTCAGAAGCAGAGAGATAACAGTGACAGGGGGAGTCATCCACTCATGAGAAGAAAAGGTTGATGAAGGAGTCCGAGTAAGAGAGGTGAGCAATTTTGAGTACTTTACAGAGGATACAGCGGAAGCTGAAGATGAACAGGTCCAAGAATTAGAAAAAGAAGACTCTGGTTTGGATACAAACATCTGCAGGCCTCAAATAAGAGAGTCCTTCCTGTTAGGGGGAGTTTGTGTTGGTCTTAATATGTGATACCTCCTAAAATTACCGCCACGTCTCAGGGGGGGCATGTTCTCTTTGACATTGATGTCAAAGGGGGAGAAAATAATCTGGGTGCCTTTGTTGCCATTAATGCCAAATGGGGAGATTGTTGTAAGATGTTTAACAGGAAGTGTATGCTTGTCATTGATGGCAAGTACAACAGTGAATATGGCATGAGTACAGGAAGAATGTAACAGATAGGCATCAAAAGTATTTTAGGAAGACGTTGCATAGCAAGCTCGATAAGTTCAGAAGATATAGTGTAGAGGATTATTGGCAGGATTAACAAGCAAAGTGAGCTTGTCATTGATGGCAGGATTAGAGTGTGCATCGATGGAAAAAAAGGATGAGTAATCTTGGGAGGAGAAGCGTCAGTGATCGTTGGATCCCATTTAAATTCTTGAAATAAGGAGGACCGTCAGATCTAATTGTAGACAAGAAGAACACACAGAAGAGGAGGACATATCTCAGGCGTCAGATCTAAGCATAAGTTTTGACCATCATTGGATCAGGAAGAACCTACACATTCTTTAAAGTGCAAGATCGAAGCGGTGGTCCAACTCCATTTTGGAGTTTTGGCTATCGGGGTTTCGGATACCAAAAGTTGGAGTGTCGTAACATTTTGCAACAAGAATGCAAAAATCGTGATATGTGAAATCACAATATGATCTAAGCTATCAGATCAAGGTTTGATGTGGACCGTTGATCAGGAATAATGAAGGCTCGTGGAGTTGCGAAGTCTTGATAAAATATTGACCGTTGATCCAAGAGGGATGCATGGCAGAAGATCAGAGCATGTCAAAGACTCCATTTTGGGGTTTCGTGAATCGTGACTTGGAGAGGAAAGAAACAATACCACAGGAATGTTGAAATCGTGAAATGATTTGAGCCGTCAAATCAAGGGTTTATTGGGACTGTTTATCCCATGCCATTTCAGAGTTTCACAGATCAGTAGTTGGAAGCGTCAAGAACATTCACCACAGGAATGACGAAATCGCGATATGCGAAATCGTGAAATGATCCTAGCCATTGGATCAAGGAGGAATCTGGTCCATCAGTTCCAGGAGGTTAATGTGACAGAGCACGCTAGCAAGGATAGGTGGCAGCCTACGACAAAAAGGACATGTGGTGCAATCATACAAGAACAAGTGTCAAGTTGATTTGGCATCTTCGGCCACTGGAAATCTCAAATCTGAGAGACACGTGGCAGTCACTTGGCTCATGACACATCATTAAGTGATGCAAGAATGACATCACTTGGAGAGTTTGAATTCTTGAGTTTTAGCTTTACCACTCCCCAAAAATCATGAAGGCCAAAGTCCCGGGGAGCAGGCAAGGAAGAACAACAATGATCGAATGGAAATATTAACAGTGTAAGCTCAGAAGGAGTAAAATAGTCGAAGCACAACAAAGGTTTTCAGAGTTTCGCAGAGCAGGAAATCCAAAGGAATGAGACTCAAACTAGCGATATCCGAGATCACGAAAATATCTATACCATCAGATCACCAAGGATTATGGACCATTGATCTGAGCTCCATCTCGGAGCTTCGCCTATCGCGACTTGGAGTGACAAGAACCTCCATCACAGAAATCACGAGATGCGAATTCACGATAAAATCTGGACCGTCAATTCACCAAGAACGTGGACCGTCGATCTGAGCTCCATCTCAGAGTTTCACCTATCATGACTTGGAGTGACGAGAACCTCCATCTAAGGAATAGTGAGATGCGAATTCTTGAAAAGATCTAGACCGTTGATCCATCAAAATTGTGGACCGTCGATCAGGGTCGATGAAGATCATGATTTCACAACGCCTTTTAGCGCAGCCTGTGGTCACCACGTGTGGTCACGTGGATGAAGGACCTAGTGAAGATGAGCTCTCCTCGGAATTTCAGGGATCGTGTTTGGGAGTGTCGAGACACTGGATCATATGAATGCCAAAATATCGAAAAGATGAATTGTCAGTGTAACTGGTGGTCACCGCCTGTGGTCATGTAGAGGAGGGGGCTAGAGCAGCCAAGCTCTTTTTTGGAGCTCGTGACATGGAGACTCAATATGTATCATCGTAGAATATTAGAATTGTGAAAGTGTGAAATGGTTAAATAACACAAGAACCCATCAGAGTCAATCCAACGGTGCAGGTGAATTTGAGCATAATTGGGGGGCTAATATTTCTTCTCACAGTGTAACTACTAGAAAACCATTGATGGTTTTCTGCTAGAAAATTCAAAGAGACTTATGTGTGATCGCCAGAGAAGTTAAAGAGTATCCAGGATTCTTCCAGTAAATGAAGACTATTCTTAGAGGGGATTGACAGATGGATGAGCATTGAAGCCTGTAGCTGAAATAGAGAGGGCGAGCTTGACTACAACAGAGAAGACGAAGAGTCTCAACTGCTAGAGAGAAAAAGGAATCTCGGCATAACACCTAGTGATGATAGACACATGAGTTGAACTGCCAGAGAAGCTGAAGAGTCATAATGATGATCAGGAAGAGCACTTGAGATGTGGAGGAGATTGGCACGGGGTGAGCATGCATAGGAATGGTGAATATTGCATGCACAAGGTGCACAGAAGCTATAAATACATGGTACATAGAAGAGATGTGGTTGTTTTTTATGTTGGAGTTGTTGTGGTTGCTATTGTTGAAGGTGATTCATACATGAAGAAGGAGGAGAGTGAAGCAGCTGAAATGCATAGAATACAAAAGGTGCATTGAAAAGGAATGGTGCATCGAGCATAAAAGTAGAAGAATAGACAATGCAAGTCCTGTGTGCAGGAAGGCAGTGAGGCAGACAGAGCAACAAAATATAGCAGACCAATGATGAGTCTTGTAAGTTGTTGTTGATCATTATATCACTGTAATAAGTTTTAGTAATTCATATTGATAATCCAAGGTGGTAGGTAGGTGCTAGGGAGGATTGTTTTCCTCATAGGTTCAAGTGGGTGCTTGAACACAGGGAGTTGTAGCTTCCATCTGGTTGCATCCAGAGAAACTAGGGTGGCATGGTGGTGCAAGGGAGAACTCTTTTTCTCTATTATACAGGTTGGTGCATGTATGATTGGAAGTTGGTGCTTCCATCCAGTTGGTGCTGGAAACACTCAAAGAGTTGGTGCTTCCTTCTAGTTGGTTCTAGAGAAACAAGGGAGTTGGTGCTTCCTTCTAGTGGGTGCTAGAGAAAACAGAGAGTTGGTGCTCTCAGCAAGTTGCATCTTGCAAAACAGAGGTTGTAGCCTCATTATGGGTTGGTGCTCATATGTATGATAATGTAAAAAATGTATCTATTACTTATCATATAAAGAAAAAGAGGTTTTTGCCTTGTATGGGTTTCCTCAAGAAATATTTGTCTCTATGTTTATCATATATGTGACTGATGTTGAATGTGCCATTGTTTATTTCCCTGCATTATTGTGATCATCATTGAGTGCCTTGTAAAGTTTTTAAAAGAAGCATAATTGTTTAAGAACGGCGACAACTAATTCACCCCCCCTCTAAGTTGTCCAACATAGAGTCCCTTTCAAGTATTGAATGACTCTGTTAGTTTTTTTCCCATGATTTTCATGTGGTGTAGCTATGAATTGACTAAGTATGCTAAAAGAATATGCAATATCAAGTCTTGTGATTAAATAGTTTAGACTTCCTACTCACATTTCATACAAAGTACCATTTACTTCTTGTGTATCATCATTGCAAAAGCTTAAAATTTTGTTCTAATGGAGTAGACATTTTGTTACATTCACTCATATTGAATCTTTTAATTAGTTCATTTATATACTTACTTTGAGTGATGGAACTCTTACCATCTTCCCTCCAAACCTCAATGCCTAAACAATAATGCATCTAACTAAGATCCTTCATTTCAAATTCCTATCATAACTACCTTTTGATCTCATCAATCAATTTTGTAGCATTCCCTATTATGATTAAATCATCAACATACAATGAATCAAAGAAACATTCTCATTTCCATCTTTCTTTATGTAAAGATTTGGATTACTTTTACTTTTGATGAAACCTTGTTGGAAGAAGAAAGTGTCTATTTTTACATACCATGATATGGGAGGTCGTTTGAGACCATATAGTGCTTTCTTTAATATGCACACAAGATCTTTTTTTTTTTCTTCTTTACAAAACCTTCTAGTTGAACAAGATACAATTCTTATTTTAATCCACCATTAAAAAAATGTTGACTTAACATCCAACCGATGTAATTTCGAATTGTACTTAGTAGCTAATGCAATAATTAATATAATGGTGTTCATTTTAGCTACAAGTGAAAAATGTGTTCTCATAATGGGTGAGTGCAAGCTAATGATGGTCTCTCATGATTCGTTAGTGGCAATGAAAACCTGGATAAACAAAAATATGTTAACTTGGAAGGATTATTCAACGTAGGAAATTGAATTATCTTTAAGAATATAAAAATTTTATTCATAGAGAACCCGCTTGTATACTTGTAGAGAACCCATTTTTCTTGTTCTGTGTAGTTTTTTGAAATTTACGATATTAATTTATATATTTTTGAAATTATCAAAGTCAACATATCCATGAAATTACAACATAGTGTGTTCATGTAGGATAAGTGGGCCTTAACATGATCAAAACAATTTATTTCTTTTTCAGATCGTAGATATCGGTCTCCTCTAGTGTCGCATATAACTCATTCAAGAAATGGTTAAGCCAACTAAAAGTTATAGCAGAAATACGAGACATGTGTATTCTAGGATTTTGATATATGTCAAGACAAAAATAGATTAAAAATAGCAAACATTATTAATTTAAAAAAAAAAATTGTATATTTGGAATCTACATAGCCAAATCTAGCTGTTTCTGTAGTTTTTTCATTAACTGAATTGTTTAGCCTATAGAAAAATAACGTCAAAAACAAATATATGAAGATAAATTCATAAAAATTGAGGCTTTTATTTATTTGCATACCGAACCACTAGGTTTGTCATCCCAAACCTAAATATGATGCAACCAACTCAACAAACACATATGCTAGAGTTGTCACTCCCACTCAAAAAAAAAATTGAAATTCAAATAACACGTGTGCAACGCACACGTGTTCCTAAAGTGCGCACACATTATTAGAAATAGGAACACGTGCATGTTTATGTTAACAAAAATAAATTCCATGCCTCTCTCTCTCTACCTCTCCTATGCCCCCCTCTCCCTCCCTCCCTTTGTCTTCCTCTCTTTCTCTCCGACCTCACTCTCCCTATCCCTCGCTCACTCTCCCCACCCCCTCTCTCTCTGTTAAAATTTTAATGAAAATAAAGTACCTAGGCAAGTGTTTCTCATACCTAGGCACCTAAGGGGTGAGAAAGTGCCTAATGTGGGCCCTAGTCATTTAATTTGTGAAATGCAAATTAAAAGGTGACTTTATGACTTAAGTGAGGGTGAGTGAAGAGACACCAAATCTCATCCACTCATCTAATCTAATCTCAACCATTGGATTAAGAAACTCATCACCTACCTCATGAGGTCAATTAGGGTAGGAGGGCGCACCCTAGCTAGGGTTGTTGTTCATTCATCTTTTGGAGAGAAAGAGAGAGCAAGAGAGAGGTCGAGCTTTGAGAAGAGGCAACATTTGCAGAAGAGGCATGCATACCAAGGCAACTAGAGGGAAAAATTTTCAAGGCAATAGACAACAAGGAATAAGAGGTTGTACAGTATAGATTTGAAGAGGTCGTACTACCATTAATGTGCACAGAATTCGAGGGTCGTACTATCATAAATTATGGGCGCATTTTTCAAGTGTAGTGGCACATTTTTTAAGACAATTTATTGTTGGGTTTTTCCGTACAGTTGCAACATAGATTTGGCATGAAAAACAAGGAAAGTATATACAAAAATTAATGTTGTGACATCCGTACAGTGGTACGGATTTCTCTTTCAGAAATCGAGGAGTAAGCTACAGGACTGTACAGATAAGTTTGTAAAATTTCTGAAGATGGATATGTTGTAAAAGAATTTCTCAGAAGCACATAAATAATAAAAAGCCCTCTGTCACTGATTTTCCCTTGTGGGTTTTTCCAGGGTCGATGTTAGACCGAAAATATCTGTGTCAATAATTTTCTGAGTTTTATATGCTGCTGATATTTTATTTCTGGGTTATAAACGATGTTCAAAATCCTCATGTTTCAGTTCTGAAATTAATTTTCTGCTAAGTTTTATTTGCTGATATAAAAATGGGTTTCGACATTAAACACTGGCTAAAAAATCAGCGAGACTGAAAGTGGGTTGGGGTCTGAAAATTTTACATGGTATCAGAGCTAAGTTGAAAGGAAGTAGAAATTTCAGCAGTCAGAAAGTTGGGACAACAGTCACTTCACAGTGCAGAATTTTGAATTTATCATTTTCAACAGAATAGGGTCAATGGCTACAGTTTTGAGAGTTGAGGACAGACTTGATGGGGTAGAAAATTTTGGTGCATGGAAGGAGAGGATGATCTTTCTTTTGCAAGAAAACGAGTTGTGGGACATTGTGGAAAATACCACAACTCATCCTATTGTGATACCTACTAATGCTACTCTTATTGCAGCTTACACCAAGAAGAGTATCAAGGCTAAGAGGATTATTCTTGATTCCATCAAGGACCATTTGATCCCTCACTTGATGGGGAAGGAAAATGCCTATGAGATGTGGGAGTCTTTGACTAAATTGTACTAGAGTACTAATGAGAACAAGAAAATGGTTTTGAGGGAAAAACTAAAGAACATAAAAATGACCAAGGATAAAAATGTGGTCACATACTTTAATAGATTAACACAGGTGAGGGATGAGCTTGGAGCTGTGGAGGAAGCCGTAGTTGAAATTGATCTTGTGAGAACAACATTGAATGGAGTTTCCAAACAATGGGTTGTTTTTGTGGAGGGAATTGTTGCTAGGGAGAAGCTTCCCAACCGGAAACATCTTTGGGATGAATTTGTTCTGGAGGAGACCCAGAGAGGTTATGTACATGGTATTTCATCTACATGTCATGAGAAGGAGAATGTGGCTCTTGCTACCACTATCAAGAAGAAGTTCAAAAAGGGTCCAAAGGGAGGAAACAAGCCCAAGGGTGAAGGGAAGAAAGACATGAGAAAATTCAAGTGCTTTGCATGCCATAAGTTTGGGCACTATGCAAGTCAATGTCCTAAGAAGAAGAAGAAACAAACAACCTCTTCAACAGTGATGGAAGAGTTTTCCACCAAGTTTGACAAGGATTTTTCCTTGATTGTATGTCTATCCATGAGGACCACTCATTCAAATACTTGGTATATTGATAGTGGTGCCTCTCTCCATATGACAGGTGTTCGTGAGCACATGACAGATCTTAGAGAGATTGGAGATGTTGAGGTAGTGCTTGGTGATGACCAGGAGGTCAAGGCAGTTGGTTATGGGACTATATCATTTCAGAGGGATTCTTTTCCTTCGATGACTTTGAAAGAGGTTCTATATGTTCTGGGCTTGAAGAAAAACTTAGTGTCAATTTCTACTATTAAGGAGAAGGGTTTTGAGGTCTTGTTCTGTGATGGGAAGGTGCTCCTTTCCCCCAAGGGGTCTAGCATCACTTCGATCAAAGTGATTGGTACTAGACATGAGAAGTTGTACAAGTTTTTGTTCCATCCAGTGAGATCATTGATTCATACTACCAATAGCAGCAGTGACCTATGTGAGCTATGACACAAGAGGATGACACATTTGCACCATGGGGCTTTGAGAGTTCTGAGGGAGATGGTGACAGTAGAGCTTTGGGAAAGTAGTGTGCTTTGGGAAAGTACACCAAGAATTATTTTCCGAGAAGTGACAGTAGAGCAACAGGGATTCTTGATCTTATACATTCAGATGTATGTGGCCCAATGTCTTCAACATCGTTGACTAGTTTTCTATACTATGTTGTATTCATTGATGAATTCTCTCGGAAGTCCTAGATTTTCTTCATGAAAACAAAAGGACAGGTCTTCAGTCGGTTCCAAGAGTTCAAATCTCTTCTGGAGAACCAAACAGGGAAGAAAATCAGAGTCCTGAGATCAGACAATGGGGATGAGTATACCTCCAAGGAGTTCATGGACTTTTGTGCAGGAGAGGGCACCAGGAGAGAGTTGATTGTTCTTTACAACCCACAAAAAAATGGGGTTGAAGAGAGGAAGAACATGGCCATTGTTGGGTCTGGGAGAGCCATGCTACATGATCAGGGGTTGCCACTATTTATATGGGCTGAGGCATGTTACACTGCAATTTATCTGCAGAACAAGAGTCCTCACAAGGCTGTGGGAAGCATGACTCATGAGGAGGCTTTTTCTAGGAAGAAGCCTGAGGTGGGGCACCTTCGGATTTTTGGGTGCATCACATATTCATATGTCCCTTCTGAGAAGAGGACAAAGCTGGAGACAACGATAGAGAGAGGTATCTTTGTTGGGTACAATGAGATTCAAAGGCTTTCTGTATTACCTTCCTTCCTTGAGGAAGATTGTCTTAAGGAGGGATTTCAGATTTGAGGAGGATGGGGCCTTTAGGAAGTCTAGAGGGACAGAGAAGTGTGAGCATTCTTCACCACAAATACATCTGATTTTGCAGCAGACTACAGTGACACAGATTTTTGGGCCACCAGTTTCTGGGACGACGGGTTTACAGGTGACAGGGCCACAGGTTTCAGGTTCTCAGGCTACTGGTCCATAGGGTTCAAGATCGAGTACTCCAGATTCTACTTCAGTATCATTGTCTTCAGGAGATGGGGTTGAGTAGGGAGAGTCCCCTCCACATGGCACTACTTCATAGAGGAGGAAGCTCAAGTGGCTTCATGACACTTTGAGGGAGGCACAGGGTTCAGTGGGGAATCCCATACATGTAGTGAGGGAGAGTAAACCTCCCAAGAGGTTTTGTAGCTACATTGCAATGGTGAGCAGTATTCGGGAGTCCGAGCCTTCTGATTTTGAGGAGGATATTGGTAGACAGGTTTGGAGAGATGCCATGATGGAAGAGTACAATTCCATCATGAAGAATGATGCCTGGGAAGTTGTTCCTAGACCCGAGGGGAAGTCAGTGGTGACTTCCAGGTGGCTTTATAAACTCAAGCATGCTGCAGATGGCAGCATTGAGAAGTACAAAGCTCACTTTGTGTCTCGAGGTTTTTCATAGGTTGAGGGAGTCGACTATGATGAGACATTTGCACCAATTTCTAGATACACTTTGATCAGGGCAGTGATATCCATTGCAGCACAGATGGGTTGGAAGATCCATCAAATGGATGTGAAGACTGCATTTTTGAATGGTCTTATTGAGGAGGAGGTGTACATTGAGTATCCATTGGTATTTGAGGTGCATGGGAGAGAGTCTCACGTGTGTAGACTGAAGAATGCATTATATGGGTTGAAACAAGCTCCTAGAGCTTGGTATTCGAGGATAGATGCCTATTTGCAGCAGTTGGGTTTTGAGAAGAGTGAGGTGGATCCCAAACTATACTTCATTGTGGTTGGAGAGGATCCTCTCATACTTCTGCTATATGTGGATGATCTTTTCATTACAGGGGTAGAGAGACTCATCAGCAGCTACAAGGAGAGCCTTGCTTCAGAGTTCAAGATGACTGATATCGGACTAAAGCATTACTTTTTAGGATTGGAGGTTTTGCAGGAGCCTAGACACATCTTCCTGGGATAGAGGAATTATGTGTGTGACATTCAGAGCAGATTTTAGATGGAGGATTGTAGGCCCATGACCACTCCCATGATTACCAACTGGAAGAATCTTTATTCTTCTAAGTCACAGTTGGTGGATTCCACTTTGTATCTTCAATTGATCGGGTCATTGATGTATTTGGTCAATACCATGTCAGATATTTGTTTTGTTGTCAACATTCTCAGTCAGTTCATGGGGGAGCCTAGGAGAGTGCACTGGGTGGTAGGAAAACATGTGATCAAGTATCTTTGTGGTACGATAGATTATGGTCTGGACTATCAGAGAGGAGATGGAGTTCATTTGGTTGGCTATACAGATTCAGATTGGGCAGGATGTGTCAGTGATAGGAGGAGCACTTCAGGGTGTTGCTTCAGATTGGGCTCGACAATTGTGTCTTCATTCAGTTGGAAGAAAAATTCAGTGGCTTTGAGTTCTGCAAAGGCTGAGTATATGGAAGCTAGTCAGGCTAGTTATGAGGCTCTTTGGCTTCACAAGTTGTTGGTGGGATTGTTCGCTGTGCAGTTGAGGCCTACTGTGATTTAATGTGATAATCAAAGTTTCATTAAACTATCGGAGAATCCATTTTTTCATGACTAGTCTAAGCATATCGAGATTCGTTATCACTTCATCCGTGACTATGTTCAGAGAGGAGTTGTGGAGCTACAATACATATCTACAAAGGATCAGGTTGCAAACATACTCACCAAGGCATTGAGCAGAGGCAAGTTTGTATTTTTTAGGGACAAGCTTGGAGTGATGAGTAACACTTTCCTTGGTAAGAGGGAGTGTTAAAATTTTAATTAAAATAAAGTACCTAGGCAAGTGTTTCTCATCCCTAGGCCCCTAAGGAGTGAGAAAGTGCCTAATGTGGGCCCTAGTCATTTAATTTGTGAGATGCAAATTAAAAGGTGACTTTATGACTTAAGTGAGGGTGAGTGAAGAGACACCAAATCCCATCCACTCATCTAATCTAATCTCAACCATTGGATTAAGAAACTCCTCACCTACCTCATGAGGTCAATTAGGGTAGGAGGGCGCACCCTAACTAGGGTTGTTGTTCATTCATATTTTGGAGAGAAAGAGAAATAAAGAGACAACAGGAGAGAGGTCGAGCTTTGAGAAGAGGCAGCATTTGCAGAAGAGGCATGCATCACAAGGAAAATAGAGGGAACAATTTTCAAGGCAGTAGACAACAAGGAAGAATAGGCCATACAGTACAGATTTGAAGAGGTCATACAACCATTAATGTGCACAAAATTCGAGGGCCATACTGTCATAAATTCTGGGTGCATTTTTCAAGTGTAGTGGCATGTTTTTCAAGACATTTTACTACTGGTTTTTTTCGTACAGTTGCAGCAAATATTTGGCACACAAAACGAGGATAGTCCGTACAAAATTTAATGTTGTGACAGCCATACAGTGGTATGAATTTTTGGTTCAAAAATCGAGGAGCAAGCTACATGACTGTACATATAAGTTTGTAAAATTTCTGAAGATGAATATGTTGTAAAAGAATTTCTCAAAATCCCATAAATAATATAAATCCCTCTCTCACTAGTTTTCCCCTTGTGGGTTTTTCCAGGGTCGATGTTAGACCAAAACTATCTGTGTCAATAATTTTCTGAGTTTTATATGTTGTTGATATTTTATTTCTGCATTATAAACGATGTTCAGAATCCTCATGTTTCAGCTATGAAATTAATTTTTTTCTAAGTTTTATTTGCTGATATAAAATTGGGTTTCGGCATTAAACATTGGCTGAAAAATCAGCGAGACTGAAACTAGGTTGGGGTCTGAAAATTTTACACT
>ML826117.1:58466-93267 GCA_009831015.1 Picea engelmannii
GAGAGAGAGTGCGGCACTGGGGGGTGAGGTAGGGAAGGGGAGAGAGAGAGGTAAAGAGAGAGATATGGGAATAGGTGGGGAGAGACAAAGGTAAAGAGGGATAGAGGGAACATGGGGTAGAGGGGGGGGGAGAAAGAGAGGTAAATAAAGAGATAGGGGAATAGGTGGGGAGAGACAAAGGGAAAGAGGGAGAGAGGGAACACGGGGTAGATAGAGATAGAGAGAGAGAGAGAGAGGGAGTTAAAGAGATATAGGAAGAGAGAGTTAAAGAGAGAGAGGAAGTGAGAGAGAGAGAATGAGGGAATGCAAGATAAAGTGGGAGAGAAAGAGAGAGAGTAGGGGAGAGAGGGGAAAAGAGGGAGAGAGGGAAGGAGTGGGAGAGGGGGGGGAGTGTAATGAACCAAATGCTTACAAATATCATAAAATAACAGAAGTACAGACCATGTATAAAATGTGAGCATGGAGCACAACTCCAAGGTAGATACATTACACAATGAATCCTTAAAGAATAGGGGAACCCACTCCAAATAACCAAATACCATTCATAAATCCTTAAAGAATAGGGGAACCCACTCCAAATAACCAAATACCATTCATACTTCACAATTCACTTCCTCAATAATGAATACATGATCTATTATATATATTTGTTCACACTTGCACATGACACCCCTTTACCACTAGGTCGACCTCATTACAAATATATTTACACATTATATGTACATTTAGGCCCATATATGCCCCCCCATTGAGGTCATATCATATACATTTATCCATATACATGCCCCCCTTGGGTCATATCATGGTACCCTCCTTCAAAAATCTTTGTCATCAAATCTTTGCAATTAAAGGCTTCACATGTGATGAAACCAAGTAATATGATTTTCTTATTTTCTTTCTTCCGTCATTCCATTGTTCATGATTTATTCATCCAAAATCAATTATTTTTTGTCTTAATCCTTGGTGTCTAGTTGTTGCATAATTTTGTTTCCTTTGATTCCATGTATTTTTGTTGAAGTTTCTCCAATTTGTAGTGGTTGTTGGTCTATGATAATAACGTGTTTAAGAGTAGTTTGGTGATGCCTTTTTCCATGAATATTGACAATTATTCCATATTCTTCCTTCATAATGTTGATATCATCCTTCTTGTCTTCCTTGAAATGTTTCTTGATAATGAGGGTGTGGATATGGTTTCACATTTGACGTTTTTTCTTCATTTTGCACTCTCATTTCATCCATATTCTTTTCAGAGACAATGAAATCCTCGATCATCTTTTCTTGTTCTTTGATTAATCTAGCCTTGGAGATAATACCCTCATATTTGGCATGTACATCCTCTAGATGGAGTTTAAATTCTTCAAGTATCTTCTATTGACCTTCTTGAATCTTGTCTTATTTCCTATTTTGAAGCTTCAATGTCACCCCATTTATCAATTTCTGACGTCCTTCAATTTTGGATTTCATTTCTAATTTTATCTCATTAGTATTTAGCGATTCTTCAACCTTCTTGCAAATTTCCTCTTCAAGTCTTTTGGTAGGTTCTTCATCCAAGATCCTTCTTTCTTCTTGATTTTGACATTTCTTCTTTTCTTCTTTCAATATTTTGACCTCATCTAATAGTTTTTTATTATGGTTTCGTAATCTATATATCTCTTCATATTTATTTTCCAAATTTTCCCTTGACTCATCCTTTTCCCACTTTGATTTACTATTATTTTCTTGCTTTAAGTTCTTAAACTCCTTAATGCGTGAGTCATTAAGGGATTGTATATTAGATATCTCCTCACCCTTCTTATTAATCTCTTCCTTTTATTCATTTAGTTCATCTTGAATTCTATACGATTTCTCCATTTTTGTATCCCTAATCCATTTATCTGAGAAGAGTTTTTCAAATTCTTCCCATGTGCAGTGCCATCTAGTATCTTTATCAATACTCATCTACCACTTCTAAGCTTCATCAAAAAAATAATTTATTTTCTTTGAAGGGGTCATATTATATTCTTTTACCAACCTCAACCATTCCATATGATTGATTTAATTTTTATCTTCATCTCATGTAGATTTATGTATTTTCATTGATTCTTAATTGAGGTCTAACCCCAAACATTAAATTAAAACCTCAATATATTAAGGATAATGATCTCAAATAGTTATAATCCTTGTTCCCATATAATATTTTAGGTTTCCTCTTTCCAATGGATTTTGAATCAGCTCAACTGGACATTCCAATCAAAAGTTATGATAGTTTTAAGTGAATATACCTTTGAAACCCTGGTTTCGAGTCTATCCTCATAGACGACCTTCTTTCTGATGTATCTATGCAATTTGGGCCCTTGTGAGTCTAAAATTGCAACCTATAGTACTCTAAAATTTCTACTTTGCAATGTCACAGGTCTTACCAAAATTGTATGTGCCAAGTGGAAGTTATTGTAACTTCCCCACACCTTTTTGATTTTTGGCCTTTTTAGGAGAGTGAACTTGTACAACATGCCCTGTGCAAAATAATTGATAAAAAATTATGAAAATTTTACCATGAATACTAAATCCTATCCAGGTTCCAATTAAAGTTGCCTCACTCAATTGGGATCCTCACTGAATAATATATGACTGTTTTACCCATAACACATGTTTGAGACTAGTTACAGGCCTAGTAAAATACCTTATCTTGCACAGAGTGTATATCCAAAATTACAATGACCAAGAAGATGAAATTTGTACCATATGTAATATGTTAAATATTCTCAATATCCTCCATGTTTAGCCTTCTGAAGTGGCTCCAAAAAAAACTTATAGAGAAAATTACAAAATGATTGTATTGAGGAAGAAAAACCCTAGATGAGTGCTCTGATACCAAATGTAATGAAGCAAATTCTTACAAATATCATAAAATAAAAGAATTACACACCATGTACATAATTTGAGCATGGAGCACATATCCAAGATATATAATTTACACAATAAATCCTTAAGGAATAAAGGAACCCCTTCCAAATAACCAAATACGATTCATACTTCACAATTCACCTCCTTAATAATGAATACATGATCTCTTGTACATAGTTGTTCACACTTGCACATGAGGCCCCTTTACTACTAGGATGACCATATTACATATATATTTACACATTAAATGTACATTTAGGACCATATACTCTGCTCCTTGGGGTCATATCATATACATTTAGTCATATATATGCCTCCCTTGGGTCATAACAGGGAGAGAAAGAGGGGATAATGGGGGAAAAGTGGGAGATAGGGGAAGCGATATAGAAGCAAGGGGAGGATGNATACAAAGAGAGTGAGTGGTGTAGAGAGAGGGGGGGACGATGGGGTAGAGAGAGAGGGGAAGCTGGAGACAATAAGCGAGGGGGTGAGGGAGGAGAGAGAGGGGGGGAGAAAACAAATGAGAGAGAGGGATAGAAAGGTTGGAGAGAGAGAGAAATATATATGGAGGTAGGGAGAGGGGGGAAGAGAGAGAGAGAGGTGGGGGGAGGGTAGAGAGTATTTAATGTTAATAGGAATGCACATGAATTCCTGTTAATAATAACATGCATGTTATTTAGGAACACGTATGCGTTCCTAAATTATGTGCACATTATTTTTATTTTTATTTGTTTTAGGAACACACACACATTCTTGTACACGTGTTTATCAGGAATGTGTGTGCATTCTTGGGAACATGCCTATGTGGCTTGTTGAGTGGAGGTTTGGGGTTTGTTGAACCTGTCACATCAAGAACACATGCACGTTCCTAGAAACATGCATGTGTTCCTTCTCACCCCATTGCAACTTTATCATCCACCAACTTCATGCACTCACCCTGAACTAAGTCTTCCATTAAACCAATAGTGTTATAATAATCAATATTTGGGACATGTAAATGATAATTGATATGGGGATATGAATGGTGGAGAGATAAATGATTTTGATACATCCAAATTGGGCCTATATGAGCTTGTAAAAGATTTTCCTCAAGGTGAAGTTGATTACAAAGTCATCTAGTTGACATGCCAATCAGATTTCTTGAAGTAGACGAAACGAATAAGGCAACAAAGTGGCACTACATATATAATAACTGTGATCATGAGAGAAATGTCTAACATGGAATATTTGTTCCATGAAGTTGAAGAGCAAGAGAAAGAAGCACAATACCAATTCACTGATAGCATTTTTTCCATCATGACCATTTATGGGTCATGGCTACACCACCCCATGAGATATCCTCTCTAGTAGAAGAAATCTAGGGGTGGATTAAATACATTGTCTCCTAGCACCGATGTTAGTGGTCATTTAATGGGTGGCCTTGTGGCAGAGAGAAACCTATACAAGATTTACATTGGGTTCTAGTGATGGTATTGGGGTAGCACACATATTTATTATCTCTGACTCTATCCAAGCCACATAGAAAATCCAATAGGATTTTTGTATATTGTGAGGTGACTTTTTATGTATTATGCACTAGTCTTGGGGATTAAAATTAATATTTCCATTAATTTGTTGTTTTCTTCATGGAAAAAGAATGATTTTATTCATAGACAAATGATGACCAATTTGATTATTTGGGATCAATTAGTTACATTAGATCCAAACCCTTCACAATAATGTTTTTTGTTGAACGTTAGAAGCCAGGGTTAGCCATGTATATCAATCGAAAGGAGATGAGGAGCATATAAAAATTGATAGTGTACTTCCCATGAAGCCATGCCAACTAAATAAAAACACTATAGAGGAATAAAAATGAGGGCTTAGGGTAAGTGGGTAGTAGAGATTGATGATCCAAGAATAGGGGAAATTGTGTGGTTGGGAAAAATTGATACCATAGAGAAGGTTCCATGTGCTTATGATGAGGTTATTTGCAGGTTCATAAGGTTTTAAGAAAAAATAAATCTCCCAAATGAAATGTGCCAGAGGGATGGAAATGCTCATCATCATCATCATTGAACTTGTGCAAGAGAATCACAACATTTTGGTGCAGTAAGGAATTCAAATCCAAGCACACACTTTTTTGTTATTATCAACTTAATCAGCCAGCACTTTCTAGGATTTCATCAATATGTTTAGTTTTTGTAGAGTCCACGTCTCTCTTGACTCCCTCTTATCCAACAATATCTAGCAATCTTTTTCTCTATCCCCTCATGGACTTGGAAAAATATAATTAACTAAATAAGCTAGATGAAGATCTTCTCAAGTGTTGTGTGGCTAAATATTTATTCAACAAATTAAGTATGAATGGAACAAAGATTTGGAAAACTTTAAAAGAACTTTATAAGGTTACAATAGGGATGGGACAAAGATTTGGAAAACTTTCAAAGAAATTTATAAGGTTGCAAATGAGATCCATAATTTGAAGGATCAACAAGAGGTTATGAGGTTAAATAACAAGTTACAACCATTTAAAAGTTAAACCAAAGGTTGATGAATAACATTGTGCAATTAAGAAAAAATAATACAAGTTTAAAAAATAATAATTAAAATCTACAAGATAAGTGTGAAAAGATAATAATTGCTAATAAATAATTGATCTATAAGGTTTAAGAATTAACATATGAATTGGTAGCGAATGATTATATGTTGGAGAAATTGAAAGGTGAAGAAATGAAAAGGTAAATTGAAACTATTAAACAATAAAAAAATGTTCTAGAAAAAACAAAGTTAAATGATAAAAAAAAAATTGTTTTTTTTATAGACATATTAAGGTTATTGGTTTTCTCTGAAAGCAGGATATGATTGAAAGGGTTTAGAAAAGTTTGAGTAATGAAGTTTAGAACCAATTTAGTTAGCCATTAAACTTAAATATATGGGTTTTGGATACAATGTTTTTAAGGATGATATTTATTTTAGTGGTTGTTCTAATGGTTATGTAGGTGAAGGTCTTAGACATGGATAGAAACATGTTAAAAAATAGGATACACTTTATAATAAAAAATCCAAAACCTATACAAATTATCTACAAGAGAGATGGACATATTTATAACATGGAGTTGGATAAAATCCAACACATAATGTTTTTCATAAATAGTGCCCATGAATAGATCTTTCACATTTAGAAGGTGGAGTGCGCTATTAATTAAACATATTATTGGGTTAATTCAACATGCAGTTTCTGATAAAGGAAACTAACATGATTTGTTAAATACGTTTCTTTCTATGAGCATTCCTATGTGATGGCCAAGGGTTGGATATGGATTGTGATTATTGATCCCTAATGTCAGGTAAGTATGATCAATTTATAACTTCCTCTGTAATTAAGGATTGGAATGGTTGCTTCATATAGAGATGATGATACTCTTGACATTATTAATGCATAGAAAGATGCTTTGTAATGCTTTGAAGACCTAAAAAGTTGTGATGGGTGTGTATATTTATTACTTTGCAACTTGATATGTTGTAATTAAGTACATAATTAGTCACACAACTTAAATTCATTGGCAAATATGACTCATATTGTCTATCACACAGTGTTGTAATAAATGATCATTAAGAGGATCATTGATTATATCAACATAGTTACCTCTAAACATTAAGGGGGAATGTGAAAATTACTAATGATTGTGGATAAGTCTAAAACATCACATTAAATAATATAATTGGAATACGTAATCAGTATGATGTTTATGAAAAGATATTGAATGATGTTTATGACAAGAATATTGATAAAAAAGATTCAAATAAAAAATATTTTTAGAGTGTAAAGGATTGTTGTATAATTTCCCATGTCATAATTTTTTATTTATAATTTTTTTCCTATTTTTCATAATATGTTTCATCATTTCTATTTCTATTTATAGAAATAAATTACATTTTAAAACAAGTTTTGTTTTTATAAATAAAAATAAATTACAATGTAATTAATAAAATTCAAAAGTAAATTCTATTTAGAGCTTTCCTACCCACCATCCTTCCTGTACATCACAGTGATTACATACTCTAAAGTGTTATATTTAATGCGGTGTCCAGACTTGTCCACTACCAAATGTAATGAACATTATTATTGTTCTTAACAATAAATGCAATAGAAATTTTCTTTTTTCTTTTTATAATTTATTTTTTATTTTCAAGTTTCAATGTGTGTGTTTAGTGTATTTTAAACATTTTATTATTTGGTTTTTTTTAATGAATTTTTTTGTTTGATTTTGTTGGTGAAAAATGTTGGATCTATTGATTTGAGTGGTTAAGTTTATATAATTGGAATTTCCTAGGGATTTTTCAACAGATTGAATCTATTTATACATTAAAAAATGCAATATAAAAAAAAAAAATAATAATCATTTTATCTAGATTTACATTATCAAATTCCAACCAAAAAATTCAAAAAGTTAAAACCGTCAATTAAAACCCCAAATTTAAACGAATGAAAACCACCATGAAACCAGTTGTGCTATAAGAACGGATATTTGGGAGATGTAAATGGTAATTGAAAACCAGAATTGAGAACGGGAGATTAAGGGTGGCCAGGTCAACGGTTTCGATACATCCAAATTGGGCCTTACGGACCGGCCGGATTTCTCAACTCATATAGAAAGAATAAGACAAAAAAGGGCACTGCATATATAAGAACTGGGATCATGAGAGAAATGTCCAAATCTAGAATCTCGGTTCCATGAAATTGAAGAGCACGAGCAAGAGGCGCAAGGTTGCATGTTGCAACAACTTTTCTAAAATTTTGTCAATGTGTATCTTGCCCATCTTATATGTGTGGGTTGTTCCTTGTTCTATTTTGATCTTTGAATTCTAACAAAACATTATTTTGGTAGCTAATGGTACTCTACACACTATGTGAGGGTTAGAACTCTTTAGTACCCACTATTTCAATTATTTGTAATGGTACATAAACTTTTTTTAAAACAACATCCCATATCCACTAATAATTTGTTTCTAATCTTTCAAAAGAATCTTGATGTCCATCCAACACCTTAGAAAAAAATATACCATTATATACCAATCGAAGAACATCCTTTGACAATTGATCAACAACGTGATTATATTCTCTATAAATATGTTTGGCTTCAATATGATAAAAACTCCTGCTCAAAAGTTTTGTCTTTTCCATCCATGACTATAGCGAGATTACCTGTAAGTTACCACCATTAGCATACCAATCAATAACAATCCTTGAGTCTCCCCTAGTGTTTTTCCCCCTACCACAATGCATTTTTAATCTGAAACTATCCAACACTGGGCACTTTAAAATAGCACCCGCCCACATTTTGATCATTTATCTTTTGATGTACCATCAAAGAACCCTACAGCCAAATTCCAATCCAGAAAGGGTGGCCTATCTATTTTTCTAGACTTTCTACCCTGTATAACATTTAAAGACCCAAATCCTCTAGAATACACCTTAAAACTATGACCAAGTTTAAGGGAGCGTCTTAAAAAATGACCAAATTCCTATATTTCCACACCTCCCAGCATATGAAACAAGTAATTTCATTCCAAAAATTCTTCTTTTCAATCCATTTTTGAAAACAATCTGCAATCTTGATTCCTTCCCACGAACAAACTATTTTTAATTCCTTTGAAATTAACTGCCAGATATCCTTGATGAAGCTACAGTCCATAAACATGTGTAGTGTTGTCTCCTCACTACTCCCACACAGGACACATATGCTTGGTCTATTTAAGCCTCTTTTTATCAAGTTTTCCCATGTAAGAGTTCTCTGCTCAATCAATAACCAAACAAACAATTTAACTTTTAAGAGAAGTTTCTAGTTCCACAAATCACTATACCAAAAACAAGGATCCACATCCCATAACTCCACCATTTGAACTTTATAGGCCAG
This sequence comes from Picea engelmannii, assembly GCA_009831015.1. Lineage (NCBI taxonomy): Eukaryota > Viridiplantae > Streptophyta > Pinopsida > Pinales > Pinaceae > Picea > Picea engelmannii. The sequence continues at coordinate 67,250 of ML826117.1, forward strand.
TTTTTCATTTACCTGACCCCTTTTTGTGTCCCAAGACCATAAGAGTGTATGCTTATTGTTATTTAATACGATGTCTGAACTAACCAATCCCTTAACATATTTATTCCAATCTTCTTTTTGATCACCTATCAGCCCTAGTGCCTCAGCTTTTTTCCACCTAGTACCACTTATATCAAACCCTTCACTAGACCCATCTTGGGCTAGGTATTTAATCCCTTGAGCCTTCAACTTCAAGATCAAATTCTTAGATAATTTAAAAAAAATATGTGATCCCACCAAAGGATCTGAACCAATTCTAATAGCCCTCCCACTCCCTCACTTCCACACCAACCAGTCTTTTATAATAGATGAAGAAGCAGTAAGTGCTCTCCAAAAATTTGAAGAACTTGACCATGACATAAAGATGGAACTTATTAACAGATTTACGCTTAGAAAATTATATGTATTGAATTAAAAAAAGAATGTGTAGAAAAAAAAATAATATAATCTTTATCTTTATATTAAATGCAATATGTATATTAAACATTTCCGATCTTCAAACTAGTATATTTAATATTTTTTTAAATGAAAGTATTTTATAGTTCGTTAAAATCTTCAAAATTAAAATTTATGAACAAAGTACTTAACTCAAACTCAAAATTCCATTAAATTTGAGATCAAATTTTAAGAAAAAAAAACTACAAAGCACCAAATCACTCTCTTTTTAAAATAATTTGTAAAAAAATAAATAATATAATATCTGTCACGTCCCTGGAGTGATTTAGATTTAGGAGAGGAATGAACTGATTAATAGATGAATACAATAAACATAGAGATATGAAGAACAACACAGATTTCCAGTGAACAATATCTTCTATTGAATAAATGAAATAGGCCGAAACTGTAAAACTGTAACTGAAACACTTGCTCGAATGGTGGTAGTTGTCTTTGAGAGGAGATGTGGTTGCTATGCGCATCTGTCCGAGCATAATGATTACATTGAGGCTCCATAGGCCTTTTTAACATTACTCATGAAAGACAAAACCATAGACATCAAAAAAACCTAACCCTAGGAGATGAAACGCCAAAAGTTATGCGGGCCCCTATGGGTAAGTTGGTATCTCAACTTCATGGGAATGTAAATTTTCCATACGACGTTCGTTTTAGGTGCATGATATCCCGTTGGAAAGATATTTTTTTGAGAAATCCACATTACGTCGTCAAACTGTGACTCCATTTACAGTCTGATTGTGGCGAGACACAAAAACATTGTTTAGAGCCTCAAAACAACCCTGGAAGTACATAAAGATGTGCTGACATGAAAACATACAAAATAAGCCAGTTGGATTAGGTGGAAGACCACCAGTATCCACCTGGAATATGTGTAGGGATTTAGACAGCCCCAGAACTGTAGAACCCATAATTACAAAGAAGTACAAAAGAATGTGTTGAACTAAAAAATGTCAAGAGGAGCCAGTTGGAACCACCAATATCCATCGGGATTAGTAATGATCAAGATGGATCTCAATGACCATCCACCTCTTCCATTGAATCACCATTTTGAGCATGTGGTTTTGATAAACCATGATATTCACCATTTTGATGAGGAATGGAATGTAATGTCATCTTCATTTGTTAATTACATGCATCATTAATGATTTTTTAGTGGTCTTATGTGCATGCCTACAACATAGTGTTAATGCATTGGATCCCATTAGAACTGCACAGTTAAGCATCCTTAGGCTAGAGTAGTACAGGGCTAGGTGACTACTCGGGAATTCCTACTATTTTAGATGCCTATGACATTTTATAAACTTAGTCCAATTTATCCCACATGCATCATGGGAATTGTTCTCCTCTCACTCTCTCATATATAATTGAGGTGAAGGAGGCCCTTTAAGCATGCAATGGAGTGTGATGTAAAGATTGTTGTGAATGATGCATAGCCAACATCTCTTTATTTTCAAAGATAAACTACCCCATTTTGCCAGTTTGTGTTCTACAATGTTTTTCTCTCTTATTCACTATTAGAAGTTGGGTTTCACTATATTTTTTTGTTTCTTGCAATGTTTCTGTGTATTTCCTTTTTGTATCTATGTTATATTTTTGTCTTCATGTCGTTCTCAAAATAATTCAGATCAGTGGTATCAGAGTAGTTTGATCTTCATTTTGTTTTCTTCATGCATGTCCTCGACAAGATCTGGGTACAAGAAGTTGGGACTCAAACCAATCGATTCGTTGCAATATCGGTTGCACCAATCCCCAAAAAAACCCATGGGGGATGAAAAGAAAGATGATGGAGCAAGAGATCCTTTTAAAATTTTGCTCGAGGAATCCATTGTGCGACAAAGGAAGTAAATGATGGACAAATTTGCGCAGATCCTTCGGTGGTGTAATTTTTAAACCTGCGAAGTAAAGAAATGCATATATATTCTTAAGGAAAACAAAAGTTAATCAACGGCTCATACACATAGTACACAAAGATTTATACTAGAAACCCTTAACCGAGAGAAAACATTTCAATGCTTTATTGTATTAATTTCACCATTCACCATACAATATATATACAATGTTTTTAGGTATTCCGTAGATACCAAAACCCTAATCCATTAATTTGGGATTAATTTACAAAACCGCTAAAAATAGTAAAATCCGCTAAAATAGAAAAAAGAGTCCCCCCAAAAAAAATCAGGGTGTTGCAAGTAACCAGGGGGGCCATACCTGGCCCCCTCTGGGACCCTCCTAGAAAGCGCTTGATGCACACGACACAAAGAGAACTACTAGGGAGGGATCATCAGATGCATTTGTTGAATCTGACGTGCCCACACACACACATGCAAAGAATATAACACATACCCAACATTCTCCCACTTGTTGTTTTCTTTTCATCCATGGGTCCACAGGATTTTATAGTCAACAATCCAGGGTAGCAATGCAAATTGTTACTCTACACCAGGAGAACTTTTCTGTGCTCATAGACTTTTTCAATAAATCTGCAACATTCTTCAAAGTGTCAACCTTTTCCAACAACACCTTCTTTTCTTCAACCATGTCTCTCACAAAGTGATACTGAACATCAATATGCTTTGTCTTTGAATGATAAGCTGGGTTCTTTGCCAGGAATATTTCACTTTGACTGTCATAATATAATCTCACTGCTTGTTGTACCAACCCAATACCTGAACGCAATCTCTGTAACCATACTACTTCCTTGCGTGCATGAGTGGTTGCCATGTATTCAACTTCTGTAGTTGAGAGTGCCACTACATCCTGTCTTTTTCTCATCCAACCGATTACTCCTCCAAATAGGTTAAACACATACCCACTTGTAGATCTTCTACTATCCATATATCTAACTCAGTCTACATAAACAAATCCATGTATGTCCACCACTCTATCCAATCCTAGTCTTCCTTGGTAGCACAATCCATAATTGGTAGTGCCACACAAATACCTGAAGACCCTCTTTACTGTTGTTCAATGCTCCTTCCCTGGTTTTGACATATACCTGCTCAAAACTCCCACCGCATGTGCAATGTCCAGTTTAGTACAGACCATTGCATACATCAAAATGCCAACTGCACTAGCATACGGAACATGAGACATGTCCTCTTCTTCTTTCTGTGTCTTGGGACACTAATCTGCAGATAACTTTACACCTATAGGAATAGGAACCTTGAACGGTTTACTTCCATGCATATTAAACCTCTACAATATTGTCTCAACATATTTTCTCTGATTCAACCAAAGTTTCATCTTTACACGGTCTCTTTTAATCTCCATTCCCGAAATGAATTTAGCAACATCGAGATCCTTCATGTATAATTGAGGTGAAGGATGCCCTTTAAACATGCAATGGAGTGTGATGTAATGCTTACTGCAAATGAAGCGTAACCAACATCTCTTTATTTTAAGAGATAAGTTACCCCATTCTTCCCTTTTGTGCTCTACATTTTTTTTCTCTCTTATTCATTAATAGAATTTGGGTTTCACTATATTTCTGTGTTTCTTGCAATATTTATGTGTATTTCCTTTTTGTATCTCTGCTATATTTTCGTCTTCATGTTGTTCTCATAATAATCCATATTAGAGAGTGTATCTTGCGATAATGAATCTCTTGAGGGCATGTGATACCACAAAATTTCATGCTTGGAAACACCAAGGTTACTTTGTTTGGACTACACATCTTCACCTAGAGCACACCCATACTCCGTTCTAGGCTATGGGCGAGTCACAGATTTCAGTTCCACCTCACACATGCCTCCATAGACCTACCTTTCCCAAACTTAGACAAAATATTCCCAATATAAATTCACCCATCTTTGTCCATCAAACCCTCCTTCTCTAGGAAGCACAATTCCTCCCAGAGTGGAGTGACTTGGCTCCTTGAGGGATTTGTTCCTCTTTGTCTGCCTTAAAATTGAAAAGAACTCCTCGTATCTAAGTTCTTCCAAACTTGTCTTCCTTGGTTGTGAACCCTTGTTCTCTTATAGACTCTCCAAACGTCACCATCTCCAACTGCCACATCCTTTGGGGGCATCACACCCCTTTGCGAACCCATGTTGAAAAAATTGTTGCACCCCTTTGTGGACTCAGTCTCCCAAATGAACCCATGCACTCATCAATAGTTGTGGCCCTTATGAATGACACACAAAACCTTAGTACGCCCCTCATGTCAATGCACCCCATCCATCTAATTGAATCATCTTCATGGGTGTGCGCGCCCCTTAGGTGAGTCAAATCAACTCTCCTAAGTGTGTCCTCATGCCTTAGTCGATTTTCCTTTGTTTGATGGAGCTCTCAAGTCTTTCCCTCAACTCTTAATCAAACCATTTTTCGTTTGAATTGTGTTGCAAAGCACCTTGGGTGGAGTCATCCCTTAGCACATCGTGCACTCAAGGAACCCCAACTCCCCTCTATATGAAGACATTTTTTTCTTCATTCACACCAAGTGTCTTGCCTTCTCGATTCAGACTATGGTGGAAGTGTGCGCGCCCAATATAAGATCCCAAGGACCCTTTGATAACGATAATATAATTGGTCTCTTTGATAGGATTATTGATTGAAAAATACTTGAAAATATGGGATATAATGGAAAGGAGTTATCAAAATTTGAGCAAAGAATCCTAGAACCAATTCAATGGGAAATTTTACTTAAATATATGGTCTTTGGATACAATGTTTTTAATGATAAAGATGAGAATAATATAAGTGATGATGTTTCTTCTATTGGTTGTTCTAATGGTTATGTATATAAAGGTGCCAAACATGGATGAAAGAAGGTTCAAATATATGATGCATTTTATAAGCAAAAATCTAGGACCTATGCAAATTATCTACAAGAGAGATGTGCATATTTATGGCATGGAGTTGGATGAAATCTAGTGCATGATATTTTTGTAAACATTATGAGTGGAAAAATATTTCACACTTTAAAAAGTGGAATGAACAATTAATTAAAACAAATTATTGGGTTCATTCAATGGTACAGGTTTATAATAAAGGAAAAAACACTAACATGATTTTGTAAAGAAGTTTTTGTTTTTTATCAACATTACTATGTCATTGTTAAGGGTTGAATATGGCTTGTGATTATTGATACTTACTCTCAAATGTGTGTGATCACTGATCAATTTATATTTTTCTCTATAATTAAGGATTAGTGTGGTTGCTTCATGTGAAGATGATGATGCTATTGACATTACTAATGCTTGTTTCCCCTTATTATGTTGAAAGGAAAGCAACATTTGAAGAGCCTTTGTGATACGGTTTTTGAATACATAGAAAGAATGATATGAAGACCCATTGAGTAAGATCTATAATGAATAGTGTAAAGACCTAAAAATTTGTGATGTGTGTGTATATCATGTGCCATGATATGTTTTAAATAGGTATATAATTAGCCATACGACTTAAAGTGGAAAACATGGATACTGTGAACATAATTACCTCTAATAAATATTAAGGAGTGTGAAGAACACTCATAATATTTGATAATGTTTATTAATTTTTTGTTACTGGACTAGTTTAAAACACCACATTAAATGGAACAAATGGAGTAGGTAATCATTGATATCTACAAGAAGAATATTGGTACAAAAAATATAAATTGTGAACACTTCTAGGTTCTACTTCTTACAATCTAATTTATTCCTATAAATAAAAAAGAATGCAAATAATTGTTATATAGATTCGCATGTTGTAATTTTTATTTGTAATGTTTCCTTTCTATTTATAGAAATAAATTACACTGAGACATAGAATCCAGAAATGAATGTTGTCTAGATCCTTCCTTTTGGCATCCTTCTTACACACATCATAGTAATTATATACTGACATCCTTCCTACATACATCACAGTAATTACATACTCCAAGTATTCCAATCAATGTGGTGTTCCATACTTTTTCACTACCAACAGTGTAATAAAAATTTAAATGTTTTTAACAAGAAATTTAACATTAATTTTCCATTTCTAGGTTCCAATGTATGTGTAGACATTCAAAATTGCATATATTTTAAGCTAATGCACTAAATACTACAAAGACGGATGGATAAGACTAGACAGAGACAAAGTCAAAACATTTGATGTTAATCCCCTAAATACTTGAGAGCTTCATGCATAAGACTACATGCCAATAAACCAAAACAATTCATGGACCTATAGTGCATAAAATTGTTCAAATACACTCTGCAACATGGTCAAGTAACATAAAACTTTAAGAGCTATGAGATATCAAAATCTAAAAGGTGAAAACCTTAATTTGAAACCTTGAAGTTTAAAAGAACAAAACTCCTGTAAAACCAATGATGTTATATGAATTGGTATTTGGGAGATGTAAATTCTAATTGATAATGGGAGACGAAGGGTGGAGAGGTCGATGATATATCCAGATTGGGAATCTATGAGATCTTATGAGTTTTTCCATTTGCACAAGGTGAGATTGATTATAGAGTCTTCTAATCGATGGGTTGGGTGGATTCCTCAAAGCATACAAATAGAGTAATACAACAAAGGGGCACTGACATATAGAATAATTGGGATTATGAGAGAAATGTGTTGCCTGGAATGTTCGTTCCATGAACTTGAAGGGAAAGATAAAGAGGTACAATAGTAGCTCACTTATAACATTTTTTCCACCCTAGTTGTTTTTGGATCATGGCTGCACCACCCCACGCGGTATCTGGTCCAGGGGAAGAAACCAAGGGGAATATTTAGGATGGTGGCTCCTAGCATCGACACCTTGATGGAAAAATTGAAAGGTGAAGTAATGAAAAACAAGTTGAAACTATTAATACACAAAAAATCAAATATGTTCTAGAAGAAATGAGGTTAAATGATAATGAAAAGAAAAATGGTCTCTTTGATCGGGGTATTGGTTCAAAACTACTTGAAAAGATGGGAGATAATGGAAATGAGTTAGGAAAATTTGAGCAAAGAATGTTATAACCAATTCAGTTGGAAATTAGACTTAAATATATGGTCTTTGGATACAATATTTTTAATGGTAAGTTTGAGAATAATCTAAATGATGATGTTTCTTCTACTAGTTGTTCTAGTGGTTATGTAGGTGAAGGTGCCAAACATGGAAAAAAGTAGGTTCAAAGATAGGATGTATTTTATTAGCAAAAATATAGGACCTATGCAAATTATCTACACGAGAGATGTGCATATTTATGGCATGGAGTTGGATGAAATCTAATGCATGATGTTTTTTGTAAACACTATGGAGGGACAAATGTTGGCGTGGTGCGAGTTTATGATAAAGGAAAAAACACTTACGTGATTTGAAAAATAAGTTTCATATGTGTTTGGTCAATTTATAGCTTCCTCTATAATTAAGGATTGGTGTACTTGTTTCATGTGAACATGATGGTGCGGGTTTATGATAAAGGAAGAAACACTAACATGATTTGGCAAAGTTTTTTTTTTTATCAACATTACTATGTCATTGTTAAGGGTTGAATATGGATTGTGATTATTGATACTTACTCTCAAATGTGTGTGATCGATTTATATTTTTCTCTATAATTATGGATTGGTGTGGTTGCTTCATGTGAAGATGATGATGCTCTTGACATTACTAATGCTTTTTCCCCTTATTATGTTGAAAGGAAAACAACATTTGAAGAGTCTTTTGATACGGTTTGTGAATGCATAGAAAGAATGATATGAAGACCCATTGGGTAAGATCTATAATGAATAGTGTAAATACCTAAAAATGGGTGATGGGTGTGTATATCATGTGCCTTAATATGTTTTAAATAGGTATATAATTAGCCATAAGACTTAAAGTGGAAAACATGGATAATGTCAACATAATTACCTCTAATAATTACTAAGGAGTGTGAAGAACATTGATAATGTTTGATAATGTTTATTACATTTTTGTTAGTGGACAAGTTTAAAGCACCACATTAAATGGAACAATTGGTGTAGGTAATCATTGATGTCTACAAGAAGAATATTGGTAGAAAGAATATAAATAATTAACACTTCTAGGTTCTACTTTTTACAATCTAATTTATTCCTATAAATAAAAAAGAATGCAAATAATTGTTATATAGCTTCCTGTGTTGTAATTTCTATTTGTAATGTTTCCTTTATATTTATAGAAATAAATTACACTATGAGACATATTACACACATCATAGTAATTATATACTGTCATCCTTCCTACAGACATCATAGTAATTATATACTCTAAGTATTCCAATCAATGTGGTGTTCCATACTTTTCCACTACCAACAATGTTTAAAAATTTAAATGTTTTTAACAATAAATTTAACGTTAATTTTCCATTTCTAGGTTCCAATGTATGTGTAGACATTCAAAATTGAATATATTTTAAACTAATGCACTAAATACTCCAAATACAAATGCATAATACTATACATAGTGTAATGTCCCCCTCCTCTTGATGAAGAGGTCTGTAGAAACTCAGTAGTCTAGCTATCCCCAATAGACTATAGTCTCATCCATCTTGGGGACAAAGTCAACCATAAGTCACTTCCTAAGAACAATGTTATATTAATGAGTTGACTTTGTGTGAAAAAGGGTAACTCAACGAAAGAATAGAAAAGGTGGAGTTAAGCTAGGAGTTAACCCTAGGGGTTAACTAACTCAACAAAAGAATAGACTGGAGGTATAAAATAAAGGAAGGGTGCACTTCTAAGGCATTCCAGGTTATTATCATATTTTTCATTTGGGCTCTTGAGCATAAGCAATTTTGAGGGTTCCATGACTAAAACCCTAGAGAGATCAAAACAATGGTGAAATATCCCACCTTTCTTGATCCAAGCTTGGTCCTGGAGGTGCAACAATCCTCCCACACCATTCTACAGTGTTACAGGGTTTAGATTTATTGGCAGAGGTAGGCTAGTGTGCATCCTAGGGGGTTTCCAGTAGGAGGGCACACCACCATATGAAGATCATTTCGATTTAAAGGAAGGAGGAAGATTTATGGAAAAGGAACATCTGGGTTTTCTTCGTATGGTCCAGGGCATCATTTCTAGTCTATTCAAGAGAAGGTTTTCCAATGAGATTATTTCCTGGAGCTTGGCACGACTTGGAGGAGAGAGGGGTGCACTGCAGAAAGAGTTTTTCATCATTTGGTGGGCCAGATCTTGATAGATCATCTTGATGCTTCACCAACTGGATTGTCTTGGTCCGATCTATCATTTCGGTGATTTTTTCAATAGTTGGAAGCTTCTATATGTGAGGCCAAAATATTAGAGATTTAATCAACTAGAGGGGTGCAAACTAATTGAGGGTTTGCTCATTTGGAGATCCAATACTTCACCCTTCAGTATGATAATTTTCCAGGGGGGTTCTAGTGTCTCGATCTACATTTTGGGGAAGTTTTGAGGCATTTGGAGAACAGGAAGAGAAGGGATGAAACTTACGGGGTTTGCAGCTTCCAGGACAGTGCACAACTCAATCAGTTAGATGGTTTGGCACTATATTAGATCAAGGTCCCATCTCATCAGTATTCTCTTGCAGCTATTGGCCTTTGAAGGCTTGGATATTCTCTTCAGATGGCCTTTTGAAGGATATTATCACTGTATTGGCTATTATTGTAGCAACCAACATCCAATTTTGGATATTATTGGGGTTTTATTCCTGATCTACAGATCTCTTGTTACAAGGATCTATCTACTATCTAAATAAAGGTCATATTTGAAATTATTGTCTCTATATTGGTGTTCCTTATTGTATCTTGTCTTGTTTATGGTATATGCTTCAGATCTGTTGTTTCATTACTTAATCATCATCAAATAAACCCTAATGCGCAACTCTGTGAGTAAACTTGTAAACACATAAGCAAACATAAATAAAAAGTGAGCAGATAGTGTTCCAAGCAATAACTTTGGCTTGGGAAAATTACAATGGCATAAGAGTGTTGATCCACCCAACTAGTGGGGATTAGCGCATGCAAAAGTTCAGTTGTGTTTACATGGGAAGATGCAGGAAGTAGACAACTAAAATAGAGGAAGAGATGGAGGGTTCAGGTGAGGACAGTGAGCCACGGATTCTAGCAGGTTTTGTAAAGGAGTTACAACACTCCATAAATCAGAAAGAAAGTGCACTTGTTCACCATCTATAGGAGAACCAGAAAGAAAAGTGCATGGGATAGTTTTAAATTTGGGAGACTCTGGAAAGAGTGAATGCCAGACACAAGAATATTGCACAACTCCTATTACAGATGACCCATGCAGGAAAGGGACCATAAATGTATGAAAACCGGGAAGCCAATGGGTCTCATGGGGGAACTAGACCTCATGAGGAGCATAGCCATCACTATCACACTGAGGGACAAAGTTATGGAAGTGGAGCCCCTCAGGGTCCAACACACAATAGGGCCACCCCTATTCCCTACCAACCCACATTCTTGGAAAACCAGCCACAACGCAACTATGAGGATGAAATTGAGGACAACTTTGAGCATTATGCCAGGGAAGATCATGCATTGAGTGCAAGGTTCCAGAGGAAAGTCACGTTTGATCAGTATTGTGGAATCAAGTTTAGGGGTAAGCCTAAACAATATCATAGAAAAAAGTCTGAATTGGAAAGCAGGGCAGGAAAGATGGAGAATCCCTACTTTGATGGATCTTCCAAGGTGACTGCACAAGCATGGGTGCATAAAATTGATACCTACATGTATCTTAACTCAATGAGAGAGATGGATTTCATCAAGTTTTCCACCATGTAATTGGAGGGAAAGTCTCATGATTGGTGATACCATGGGTTAACTACACTAGGTCACAATCAGATCACATCTTATACAGAGTTTACATAGAGGCTCATTGATAGGTTTGATTAGGGGGATCCAAAGATACCTTTTAGGGAACTCACCCAGCTTAGACAGACATGATCACTAGAGGTATACATTGAAGAGTTTCAGAGGATAGAAATTGTGGTATAGGATGTGTCTCAATCGAGACTTATGATTCTCTTCACATAAGGGTTGATGGACCCTTTAGGCAGTTGGGTCAATCATTTTAAGTAGCCTGCCAACTTGCATGATGTGATATGGAATACTAAGGACTTGAGATCAGCAACAAAGATGATATTTACCCCTAGACCTCCTCTAAACCAAGGGGGTAGATACCAAATACCTCCTATGAACCAAGGAGGGATAGACAAAAGGGTGTTTGAATGGGGAAGAGGTAGAATGGATGATCCCACTAGGAGGGAATTGAGAAGGAAGCAGTTGTGCTTCACCTGCAAAGAGCCTTGGGATCCAACACACAAATGCATGGGAAAGGGAAAGGCTCACTACATTGAGGTGATCTCAGATGATGATGAGGAGGAAGATTTTGACCATATACATAACATAGAGGAAGATCCCTCATGACACACATAAGAGGAGGATTCAAGTCACGACCTTGTAGCAGATGAGAAGGTGATACTAGCATCCATCAATGGGGTACCTAAATTCAACACTTTCAAGATGAAAGGGGTGCTACAAGGGCACAAGGTCTCAGTTCTCATTGATTCGGGTGCTTCACACAACTTCATTGATTCATCCCTACTGCAGAGGAGACACATACCTACAGTTGAGTTTGAGGGATTTCGTGTGGAGGTAGCAGGGGGCGCACTATGTCTTATGACAGATACATTTTAGGAATGGAGCTTACATTGGGAAAACATGATTTGGCACATAATTTCTATGTTATGGACCTTCCAAACACCAACATCATCTTTGGAGTACAGTGGCTTAGTACGTTGGGACCAATCACTACAAATTACAAGACCATGGAAATGTCTTTTACAGAGCAAAATGGGAAAAAGGTGGTTCTTAGGGGCATGATAGGCAAGACACCAAGAGTGGTGAAAACAAAGTGCATGGAGGCCATATTCATGAGGTAATACATTGATTATGTAGAAGAGTGTAGAATATTGACTATGGTAGATAATAAAGGAGAGACTCACTACTCACCAGAGATCTAGAGAATCATTGACAAGCACAATAAGGTCTTTGAGCCCATACCACCAGGAACACCACTAGATAGGGGGTTTGAGCACATCATAGAGTTAGAGAAGGGTGAGAAACTTGTCATCACTACTCCCTACAGGCACCCCAAGAAGTATAAATATGAGATTGAGAAGGCCATTAAATAACTACTAGACATGGGCCACATTAGGCCAAGTTCCATTCCCTTTGCATTTTTAGTGGTATTGGTGAAAAAGAAGGATGGGACCATGTGCATGTGTATTTACTATAGGGATCTAAATAAGAAGAAAATGAAGAATAGATACCCCATCCTGAGGATTGATGAACTATTGGATGAGGTCCATGGGGATGTATACTTCACAAAGATTGACTTGCGCTCTGGATATCATTAGATAAATACGAGGGAGAAACATGTCTACAAGACTACTTTTCGATGTCACTACATACACTATGAGTTCTTGGTTATGCCTTTTGGGATGACTAATGCGCCAGTCACCTTCCAATCTCTCATGAATCATGTTTTCAACAAGAAACTGAGGAAGTTCCTCTTGGTATTCTTTGATGACTTGTTGATCTATAGAAAAACTTGGGAGGAACACCTTCAACATGTAGAGCATATTTTGGCTATCATGGAAGAACAATCCTTATATGCTAAGGAATACAAATGTGAGTTTGGCATGAAAAAGTTCCTTTATTGAGGGAACATCATTGGATTGAAGGGGGTACATGTACGCAAAGAGAATACACAAGCTATACTTGAATGGCCCACACCTAAGACACTCATAGAATTGAAAATATTTTTGGGCATCTATTTCTATTACAGGAGATTTTTCAAGGGCTTCTCTCAAGTTTGTGCACCTTTGAATGATTTGACCAAGAAAGGGGAATTCAAGTGGAGTCCAGAAGAACAATTGACTTTTGACAAAATGAATAAGCTGATGAGTACATGTCCAGTAATGGCCCTACCATATTTTGAAAAACCTTTCACAATAGAGTGTGATGCCTCAGGGCAAGGCATTGGAGTAGTGCTTATGAAAAATAGGCACCCTATTGTTTATGAAAGTCGAAAATTGAGAGGTCTTGAGCTCCTCTACACCATAGATGAAAAACAAATTCTATCAATCATGCATGCATTGGCTAAGTTTAGGAAATATTTGGTTGGGGAAAAATTCATTGTGAGGACAAATCACAACAACCTCAAGTACTTCCTGGATCATAAGGACTTAAATGAAAGGCAACAGAAGTGGGTGAGAAAAATCTAGGCTTATGAATTTGACATTGAGTTTGTCAAAGGGAAGAATAATGTGGTGGAAGATGCCTTATCTAGAAGATCATCAGTTTATGCAATGACTGGCATCTCAGTGGACTGGAAGGCACACCTTTTGGTGGAATACTCAAAAAACATATTTTCATGAGAATGGATGGATGGAAAGGTACAAGATGACAACTTTAGAATCACAGATGACATCATATACTACAAGGGACAACTTTTCTTGGTCCCCAAGTCAACCTTTAAGACCAAGGTTCTACAAGCATGCCATGATTCAGTAGTAGTAGGGCATCAAGGGTTCATCAAGACTTACATGCAGATACATGAGAGATTTTCTTGAAAGGGCTTGAAAGAAGATGTGATGCTCCACATCAAGGAGTGCACCACTTGTCAGGTAAACAAATATGAACACACTCACCCAACAGGATTACTACAACCACTTCCCATACCGGAGCACAAATGGGAAAGCATATCTATGGATTTCATCATAGGGTTTCCCAAGGCTTAGGGAAAACATTGCATTTTCATGGTGGTAGATAGGTTCACTAAGTTTGCACACTTTTTCGCCATTTCCAAAGACTACAATGCAACACAAGTTTCATATCTATTCTTCCAGGAGGTCTTCAGATTGCATGGTTTACCCAAAACCATTGTGAGTGATAGGGACATCAGGTTTATGAGAACATTTTGGCATGAACTCTTCAGGTTGGTAGGTATGGACTTAACACCTAGTACTAGCTATCATCCTCAAATAGATGGCCAAACATAGCTAGTCAACAAATGGGTTGAAGGCTACCTCAAAAATTACATGGAAGGGCATAAAAATACATGGGTTGAATGGTTTCATTTGAGGATTATTTATACAACACCACCCATCATATGACCATTGGTATGTCACCATTTAGAGTCGTATACAACTATGCCACCCTCTCAATTGTGGAGATTCTATTTGGTGACAAAATGGATCCCATGGTTCAAGTTTGGATTCAACAGAGTCAGAACATACTTAGGGAACTTAAGGACCACCTGTAAAGGGCACAAAATCAACATAAGGTACATGCAGACAAGCACGGGGTGGAGTGCACATTCGAGTTTAGTGACCTGGTTTATTTGAGGCTTCAATTGTACAGGTAGGCATCCATTAAGAGAAGTGGTGCAGAGAAAATCCAAACTTGCTTTTTCGGTCTATACAAGGTCAATAGGAAGGTACAGGCCATGGCATATGATATTGATCTATCACATGGAAACAAAATACACAATGTCTTCCATGTGTATTTTTAAGAGAGACATTGGTAAACACATCATTCCTATTGAGGAATTGCCACCCTTGGATGAAGACAGACAATTGGTTCTGCTACCAGAGGAGATACTATAAGTCCAAGAGAAGAAGTTGAGGAAAAGAAGAATCAAATAATATTTGGTTAAGTGGAAGAACCTACCCATAGAGGATGCCACTTGGGAAGGGGAACAAATGATTAAGGATATAGGTCCAAAATTGCTTGTGGGCAAGCAATTTCTAGCAAGGGAGATTGTAATGTCCCCCACCTCTTGATGAAGAGGTATAGAGAGACTTAGTAGTCTAGCTATCCCCAATAGACTATAGACTCATGCATCTTGGGGACAAAGTCAACCAGAAGTCACTTCCTAAGCACATCGTTATATTACTAGGTTGACTTTGTGTGAAAAAGGGTAACTCAACAAAAGAACAAAAAAGGTGGAGTTAAGCTAGGAGTTAATCCTAAGGGTTAACTAACTCAAAAAATGAATAGATTGGAGGTATAAAATAAAGGAAGGGCGCACTTCTAAGTCATTTTGGATTATTATCATATTTTTCATTTGGGCTCTTGAGCACAAATATTTTTGAGGGTTTTCTGACTAAAATCCTAGATATCAACTCGATGGTGAAAGATCCCACCTTTCTTGATCCAAGCTTGGTCCCAGAGGTGAAAACATCCTCCCACACCAGTCTACAGTGTTATAGGGGTCATATCTATTGACAAAGGCAGGCTAGTGTGCAACCTAGGGAGTTTCCAGCAGGAGGGCACACCACCTTGTGAATATCAGTTTGATCTGAAGTAAGGAGGAAAAGTTTTGGCAAAGGAACATCTGGGTTTTCTTCATATGGTACAAGGCATCATTTATATTCTATTCGAGAGGAGGTTTTCCCAATAGATTATTTCCTGGAGCTTGGCATGACTTGGAGGAGAGAGGGGTGCACCGCAGAAGCAGGTATTCATCATTTGGTGGCCTAGATCTTGATAGATCATATTGATACTTCACCAGTTGGATTTTCTTGGCCTGATCTATCCTTCTGGTGATTTTTGTAGCAGTTGGAGGCTTCTAGAGGTGAGGCTGAAATATTGGATATTCATTCAACTACGGGTGCACAAACCAGTTGAGGGTTTTCTCATTTGGAGAGACAAAACTTAACCCTTTAGTCTGATACTTCTCTATGGGGGTTCTAGTAGCATGATCTGCATTCCATGGAAGTTTTGAGGCATTTGGAGCATAGGAAGAGGAGGGTCGAAACTTAAGGGGTCTGCAGCTTGCAGGACAATGGGCAACTCAGCTAGTTGGAGGGTTTTGGCACTATATTGGATCAGGGTCCCATCTCATCAGTCTTCTATTGTAGCTATTGTCCTTTGGACGCTTGGATCTTCTCTTCAAAGGGCCTTTGGAAGGCTATAGATTATCATTGTATTGGTTATTATTGTAGTAGTTGGCATCCCATTTTGAATATTACTGGGGTTTTCTTCTCGATCTGCAGATCTATTGTTACAAGGATCTATCTACTATCTAAATAAAGGTCAAATATACAATTATTGGCTCTATATTGGTGTTCCTTATTGTATCTTGTCTTGTGTATGGTATATGCTTTAGAAATGTTGTTTCATTTCTTAATCATCATCATATAAACCCTAATGCGCAACTCCATGATTAAACCTGAAAACACATAAGAAAACACAAACAAACAATGAGCAGTTAATGTTCCAAGAAAAAAAATTGGCTTGGGAACATTACACAGAGACAAAGTCAAAACATTTGATTTTGATGCCCTAAATACTCAAGATTTGCATGCATAAGACTACATGCCAATAATCCAAAACAATTCATGGACCTATAGTGCATAACATTGTTCAACTACACTGTGCAACATGGTGAAGTAACATAAAAATTTAGGAGCTATGAGATATCAAAATATAAAAGGTGAAAACCTTGAGTTGAAACATTGAAGTTTAAAAGAACAAAAATCCTATAAAACAAATGGTTTTATATGAATTGTTATTTGGGAGATGTAAATTCTAATTGAGAATGTGAGACGAAGGGTGGAGAGGTCGACGATATATCCAGATTGGGCCTCTATGAGATCTTATGATTTTTTCCATTTTCACAAAGTGAGGTTGATTATAGAGTCTCTTAATCGATGGGTTGGTTGGATTCCTTGAAGAAGAAGAAAAGAGTAAGAAAACAAAGTGGCACTGGCATATAAAATAATTGGGATTATGAGAGAAGTGTCTTTCCTGGAATGTCAGTTCCATGAAGTTGAAGGGAAAGAGAAAGAGGTACAGTAATAGCTCACTTATAGCATTTTTTCCACGATGATTGTTTCTGGATCATGGCTGCACCACCCCGTGGGGTATCTGGTATAGGAGAAGAAACCAAGGGGTAGATTTAGGATGGTGGCTCATAGAATCAACACCATGATGGAAAAATTGAAAGGTGAAGTAATGAAAAACAAGTTGAAACTATTAATATGCAAACAATCAAAGATGTTCTAGAAGAAATGAGGTTAAATGATAATGAAAAGAAAATCGGTCTCTTTGATAGGGTTATTGGTTCAAAACTACTTGAAAATATGGGAGATAATGGAAATGAGTTACGGAAATTTTAGCAAAGAATCCTATAACCAATTCAGTTCGAAATTAGACTTAAATATATGGTCTTTGGATACAATGTTTTCAATGGTAAGGTTGAGAATAATCTAAATGATGATGTTTCTTCTACTAGTTGTTATAATGGCTATGTAGGTGAAGGTCCCAAACATGGACAAAAGAAGGTTCAAATATATGATGCATTTTATTAACAAAAATCTAGGACCCATTCAAATTATCTACATGAGAGATGTGCATATTTATGGCATGGAGTTGGATAAAATATAATGCATGATGTTTTTTGTAAACATTATGAAGGGACAAATGTTTCACACTTAGAAAAGTGGAATGTGAAATTAATTATGGAGGGACAAATGTTTCACACTTAGAAAAGTGGAATGTGTAATTAATTAAAACACATTATTGGGCTCATTCAATGGTGGGGGTTTATGATAAAGGAAAAAACACTAACATGATTTGAAAAATAATTTTCTTTTTATCAGCATTACTATGCCATTGTTAAGGATTGAATATGGATTGTGCTTATTGATGTTTACTCTTATGTGTGTGGTCAATTTATAGTTTCCTCTAGAATTAAGGATTGGTGTGGTTGTTTCATGTGAAGATGATGGTGCTCTTAGCATTACTAATGCTTGTTTTTGTGTTATGTTGAAAATAAAGCACCACATGAAGATTTTTTGTGTTACATTTTTTTAATGGACCTAAAGGATGATATGAAGATCCATTAGGTAACATCTATAATGGATAGTGTAAAGACCTTAAAAAGGGTGATGGGTGTGTATAGAGTGAGTCTTAATATGTTGTAAGTAATTATATAATTAGGCATAGGACTTAAAGTGGAAAAGATGGATAATGTCAACATAATTACCTGTAATAAATGAAGGACATTGATAATGTTTATTAAATTGTTGTTAAGGGAGTAGGAAATCATTGTGATGCCTACCGGAAGAATATTGGTAGAAATAATATAAATAGTGGTCACTTCTAGGTTCTACACCTCACAACCTAATTTATTCCTATAAATAGAAATGAATGCAATTAATCCAAATGGTGGACACTTCTAGGTTCTACATCTCACAATCTAATTTATTCCTATAAATAGAAATGAATTTAAATAATCTCTATGTGACTTTATGTGTCATAATTTTTTATTTGTAACATTTACTTTCTATTTATAGAAATAAATTACAGTATGAAACATAGAATCTAGAGAGAATGTTATCTAGACCCTTCCTACCGACATCATTCCTATACACATCAGACATCTAGATCCTTCATGCCTACATCCTTCCTATACACATCCAGCATCCTTCCTACACACATATTAATTATGTACATAAATCCTTTCTACACATCACATTAATTATGTATTCCAAGTATTTCATTCAATGCAGTGTTCCATACTTGTCCACTACCAACATTTTGAATGTTTTTAAGAATAAATTTAACATAAATTTTAAATTTAACACAAAGTTTCACAACAAGGCCAAAACACTTGATGGTAATGCCCTAAATACTCCAACATGCATGAATAAGACTACACACAAACAAAGCCAAAACATTTCATTTAACATAAATTGTCCATGCCTAAGATTATACATAAACAAAGCCAAAACATTTGATATTAATGCCCTAAATACTCCATAACTTCATGCATTGAAATACACGTCGACAAAGACAAAACATTTCTTGGACCGATGGTGGAGAATATTGTTCAACTACACTGTACATTGTGCAACATGGCAGAGTAATGAAAAAAATTGTACACTATGCAACATGGTAGAGTAAGCAAAACTTTTAAGAGCATTGAGATATCAAAATCCCAAAGGTAAAAACCCTGAGTTGAAACCCCAGAGTTTAAAGGAACCAAAAACGCCATGAAACCAGTGGTGTTCATGTTATAAGAATTGATAATTGGGAGATGAAAATGATAATTGAGAATGAGGGACGAAGGGTGGACAAGTCAAGGATTGGGCATCTATGAGACTTTTCGAGATTGCCTGTTTTCACAAGGAGAGGCGGATCATGGGAGAAATGTCTACCCTAGAATGTTTGTTCCATGAAGTTGAACGGAAAGAGAAAGAGGGTGAGAAGCAATTCACTTATAGAATTATGTCCACCATAACTGTTTCTGGATCATGGTTGCACCACCCCACGAGATATCAGGTCCTAGAAAAGAAAGCAAGGGGTGGATTTAGGATGGTAGCTCCTAGAACCAACGTCGCCAACAGTGGTTCAGTGGGTGGTCATGCGGTACAGAGAAACCTGAATAAAGACCCAACTTTGGGCTTTGGCGGTAGTATTGAGGCAGCGAAGGGATCCGTTATATCTAACTTTTCCTAGGCTACATACAAAAGCCAACAAGTTCCTTATTTATTGCAAGGTGACTTTTTCATATTATATACATGTCTTGCGCATTGATACTTGTTTTATACATAGGACAAACATACTTTTATTCATAGAAAAACTACGACCAATTTATTATTTGGAATCAATCATTTACATTGGGTCCAAACAAGATGAAATTATTAATACACAAACAATCAAATATATTCTAGAAGAAACAAAGTTAAATGATAATGAAAAGAAACTTGGTCTCTTTGATAGAAGTATTGGTTCAAAACTAGTTAAGAATCCTAAAACCTAAAACCAATTCAATTGGAAATTGGAAATTAAACTTAAATATGTGGTCTTTGGATGCAATGTTTTCAATGATAAGGTTGAGAATGATCTAAATGATGATGTTTATTCTACTCATCGTTCTAATGGTTATGTATGTGAAGGTGCCAAACATGGATAGAAGAAGGTTCAAAGATAAGATGCATTTTATAAGCAAAGATTAAAAACCTATACATATTATCTATAAGAGAGATGTGCATATTTATGAAATGGAGTTGGATGAAATATAATGCATGATGTTTTTTGTAAACACTATGGATTTCCAAATGTTTTACACTTAAAAAAATGGAATGCACAATTAATTAAAACCTATTATTGGGTTCATTCAATTGTGTAGGTTTATGATAACGGAAAAAACACTAAGACAATTTGAAAAATAAGTTTCTTTTTATCAACGTTAATATATATATCTTTGTTAAGGGTTGGATATGGATTGTGATTATTTAATTCTGACACTGAGATGTGTGTGATCAATTTATATTTTTCTCTCTAATTAAGGATTGGTGTTGTTGCTTCATGCCAATATGATGATGCTCTTAGCATTACTAATACTTGTTTTCCCTATTAAGTTGAAAGGAAGGAAACATATGAATATTATTTGTGATACAAGTTTTGAACACATGGAAATAATAATATGAAGACCCATTAGGTAAGATGTATAATAGATAGTGTAAAGACCTAAAAAGGGGTGATGGGTGTGTATATCATGCACCTTAATATGTTGTAAATAGGTATATAATTATCCATAAGAATTAAAGAGGAAAACATGGATAATGTCAACACCATTACCTCTAATAAATATTAAGGATGAGTGTGAAGAACAATGATAATGTTTATTAAATTGTTGTTAGTGGACAGATCTAGAACATCACATTAAATGAAACATTTGGAGTAGGTAATCACTATGATGTCTAGAAGAAGAATATTGGTAGAAAGAATCTAAATAGTGGACACTTCTAGCTTCTACTTTTCATAATATAATTTAATCCTATAAATAGAAATGGATGCTAATAATCACTATCTAGCTTCTTGAGTCATAATTTTTTATTTGTGATGTTTCCTTTTTATTTATAGAAATAAATTACACTATGAGACATAGAATCTAGAAGCAAATGCTATCTAGATTCTTCCTATCGACATCCTTCCTACACACATTATAGTAATTATGTACCGACATCCTTCCTACACTCATCAAAGTAATTGCATACTCCAAGTATTCCATTTAATATGATGTTCCACACTTTTCTACTACCAATAGTGTAACACAAATATTCAATGTTATTAACAATAAATTTAACATAATTTTCAATTTCCAGGTTCCAATGTATGTGTAGACATCCAAAGATGCATATATTATCAACTAATGCCCCAAATACTCTAAAGAGGATGCATAAGAATACACATAAAAAAAGACAAACAGTTTGATGTTAATGCCCTAAATACTTTAGAGCCGCGTGCATAAGAGTACATGCCAACAAAGCCAAAATATTTCATGGTCCAATATTGGAGAACATTATTTAGCTATCTTGTGCAACATAGTAGAGTAACATAAAACTTTAAGATATGTGAGGTATCAAAATATGAAAGGTGAAAACCATGAGTTGAAACACTAGAGTTTAAAGGAATGAAAATCACCATGAAACCAGTGGTGTTATAAAAATTTGTATTTGGGAGTTGTAAATGATAATTGAGAAAGGGAGGCGAAGAGTGGAGAGGTCGATGATACATCCATATTGGTCCTCTACAAGCTTGTATGAGCTTGTCCAAGCCTGTCTATTTTTTCAAGATGAGGTGGATTATAGAGTCTGCTAATCGACGAGTCGGATAAGTTTCTTGAAATGGAAAAAAATAATAAGACAACAAAGCAACACTAGAATATATAGGAATTGGGATCGTGAGTGAAATTTTTGGCTTGGAATGTTAGTTCCATGAAGTTGAAAGGAAAAATAAAGAGGTGCAACAACAACTCAGTTATAGCATTATGTCCACCATATTTGTTTCTGAATTATGGATTCTTCATCCCATGAGATATCTAGTCTAGGAGAAGAAACCAAGGGTTGGATTTAAGATGGTGGCTCCAAGCATCGAGACCATGATGGAAAAATTGAAACGTGAAGTAATGAAAAAATAGGTTGAAACTATTGATACATAAACAATCAAATATGTTCTAGAAGAAACAAAGTTAAATGATAATGAAAAGATAATTGGTCTAGAAGCCTACAACCAATTTAGTGGGAAATTATACTTAAATATATGGTCTTTGGATACAATGCTTTTAATGATAAGGATGCGAATAATATAAATGATGATGTTTCTTCTATTGGTTTTTCTAATGGTTATGTAGATGAAGGTGCCAAACATGGATGAAAGAAGGTTCAAATATATGATGCATTTTATAATAAAAAATCTAGGACCTATGCAAATTATCTACAAGAGAGTTGTGCATATAGATGGCATGGAGTTGGATGAAAACTAGTGCATGAAATTTTTTTAAACATTATGAATGGATAGATATTTCACAGTTAAAAAATTGGAATGAACAATTAATTAAAACACATTATTGGGCTCATTCAATGGTGCAGGTTTTTGATAAAGGAAAAAAAGCTAACATGATTTGGTAAAGAAGTATTTTTTTATCAACATTACTATGTCAATGTTAAGGGTTGAATATGGATTGTGATTATATATGCTTACTCTCAAATGTGTGTGATCGATTTATATTTTTCTCTATATATAAGGATTGGCGTGGTTGCTTCATGTGAAGATGATGATGCTCTTGACATTACCAATGCTTGTTTCCCCTTATTATGTTGAAAGGAAAGAAACATTTGAAGAGTCTTTGTGATACAGATTTTGAATGCATAGAAAGAATGATATGAAGACCCATTGGGTAAGATCTATAATAAATAGTGTAAAGACCTAAAAATGGGTGATGGGTATGTATATCATGTGCCTTAATATGTTTTAAATAGGTATATAATTAGCCATAAGACTTAAAGTGGGAAACATGGATAGTGTCAACATAATTACCTCTAATAAATATTAAGGAGTGTGAAGAACACTGATAATGTTTGATAATGTTTATTAAATTTTTGATAGTGGACAATTTTAAAGCACCACATTAAATGGAAACATTGGAGTAGGTAATCATTGATGTCTACAAGAAGAATATTGGTAGAAAGAATCTAAAAAGTGAACACTTCTAGGTTCTGCTTCTTACAATATAATTTATTCATATAAATAAAAAAGAATGCAAATAATTGTTATCTAGCTTATGTTATCCTTTCTTCTCTCATCCTCTTCTTACACACATCATAGTAATTACGTATCTTTCCTACAAACATTATAGTAATTACATACTCCAAGTATTCCAATCAATGTGGTGTTCCACACTTTTCCACTACCAACATTGTAATAAGAATTTAAATGTTTTTAACAATAAATTTAACATTAACTTTTCATTTCTAGGTTCCAATGTATGTGTAGACATTCAAAATTACATATATTTTAAACTAATGAACTAAATACTCCAAAGACAGATGCATAATACTAGACAAAGATAGTCAAAACATTTGATGTTAATGCCCTAAATACTCGAGAGTTGCATGAATAAGACTGCATTCCAATAAGCCAAAAAAATTCATGGACCTATAGTGCATAACATTGTTCAACTACACTATGCAACATGGTCAAGTAACATAAAACTTTAAGAGCTATGAGATATCAAAATATAAAAGGTGAAAACCTTGAGTTACCTTGAGTTGAAACTCTGAAGTTAAAAAGAAGAAAACTCCTATAAAATCAATGGTGTTATATGAATTGGTATTTTAGAGATGTAAATTCTAATTGAGAATGGGAGATGAAGGGTGGAGAGGTTGACGATATATCCATATTGGGCCTCTATGATATCTTATGAGTTTTTCCATTTGAAAAAGGTGAGGTTGAATATAGAGTTCGCTAATTAATGAGTTGGTTGGATTCCTTGAAGAAAAAAAAAAAGAGTAAGACAACAAAGTGGCACTGGAATATAGAATAATTGGGATTATGAGAGAAATTTCTTTCGTGGAATGTCATTTCCATGAAGGTGAAGGGTAAGAAAAAGAGGTACAATTATAGCTCACTTATATCATTTTTTCCACCATGATCATTTCTAGATCATGGCTACGCCACCCCATGCAGTATCTAGTCCAGGAGAAGAAACCAAGGGGCAGATTTAGGATGGTGGCTCCTAGCATCGACACCATGATGGAAAAATCGAAAGTTGAAGTAATGAAAAACAAATTGAAATTATTAATACACAAACAATCAAAGATGTTCTAGAAGAAATGAGGTTAAATGATAATGAAAAGAAAATTGGTCTCTTTGATAGGGGCATTGGTTCAAAACTACTTGAAAAGATGGGAGATAATGTAATTGAGTTAGAAAAATTTGAGGAAAGAAGCCTATAACTAATTTAGTTGGAAATTAGACTTAAATATATGGTCTTTGGATACAATGTTTTTAATGGTAAGGTTGAGAATAATACAAATGATGATGTTTCTTCTACTAGTTGTTCTAATGATTATGTAGGTGAAGGTGCTAAACATGGAAAAAAGCAAGTTCAAAGATAGAATGCATTTTATTAGCAAAAATCTAGGACCTATGCGAATTATCTACATGAGAGATGTGCATATTTATGGGATGGAGTTGGATGAAATATAATGCATGATGTTTTTTGTAAACACTATGGAGGGATAAATGTTTCACACTTAGAAAAGTGGAATGTGAAATTTATTAAAACACATTATTGGGCTCATTCAATGGTGTGGGTTTATGATAAAGGAAAAAACACTAACATGATTTGAAAAATCAGTTTATTTTTATCAACATTACCATGGCATTGTTAAGGATTGAATATGGATTGTGATTATTGATGTTTACTCTTATTTGTGTTGTCAATTTATAGTTTCCTCTATAATTAAGGATTGGTGTGGTTGTTTCATGAGAAGATGATGGTGCTCTTTGCATTACTAATGCTTGTGTTATGTTGAAAATAAAGCAACATGTGAAGATTTTTTGTGATCATTTTTTGAATGGATCTAAAAATTGATATGAAGATGATATGAAGACCCATTAAGTAACATATATAATGGATACTGTAAAGACTTTAAAAAGGGTGATGGGTGTATATAGAGTGAGCCTTAATATGATGTAAATAAGTATATAATTAGACATAAGACTTAAAGTGGAAAACATGGATAATGTCAATAAATGGAACAATTGGAATAGAAAATCACTCTAATGTCTACTAGAAGAATATTGGTAGAAAAAATCTAAATAGTGGACACTTCTAGGTTTTCCAGCTCACAATCTAATTTATTCTTATAAATAAAAATGAATGCAAATAATCTTTATGGGACTTAGTATCTCAATTTTTTATTTGTAACATTTCCTTTTTATTTATAGAAATAAATTACACTATGAAACATAGAATCTAGAAAGGATACTATCTAGATCCTTGCTAGGGACATCCTTCCTATACACATCTGACATCTGACATCTAGGGACATCCTTCCTATACACATCTGACATCTAGATCCTTGCTAGGGACATCCTTGCCAAGTCGACCAAACAGAAACGCTATAGAGGTGTCAGAATGAGGGCTTGGGGTAGGTGGGTAGCAGAGATTCGTGATCCAAACAAGGGGGCAAGGGTGTGGCTGGGCACCTTTGATACCGCAGAAGCGGCGGCACGTGCCTA
>ML826118.1:11342-40332 GCA_009831015.1 Picea engelmannii
ATAGCAGTCTTATTCATAACAGTCGAAAAATGGAAACGAACGGATCCCTGATCCGAGAATAATCGTGGAATCAATTAAAAACGTATTTCACAACTTCGTGACACGTAGTGTCACAAAGTGTGTAGGATGAAGAACAATCGATCCAGGTTGATCATTATACTCTCGAGCACTCTGTGGCGACGACTCCAGCTGGCCCGTGAACCTTCATGCTCTTCATTCGAACCATAACGCACATCATCATGCACAGCTCTCGAACGGCTCCACTGGTACCTCCACGGGTGCGAGTTGGTACCTGGTACCGGCATCCTGTTCCAAGAATAGCAATGGTACCTAACCCAAGCGATATCAGTTCCATTATCAAATTAAAGCATTAAAATGCATAATAATAGCTTGAATTTCAAAGATACCTTAGGTGACCCTTTTGAATGATAAAGGGATGTTGATTATGTCAAAATGAGGTCAAAAAGGGTGGTACTGGCATATAGTTGGAGGTCTGTGGTATATAGTATAGGCAAAGAACATGGTCAAAACCGGGGACCAACAGTTTAGTTGGATAGAGGAATTCCAGCAAAGCTTCGACACACTGAAACAAAAAGTGGTTACTGGGCTCATTTTGGTTTTCCCAGATTGGACTAAGGAGTTTCATGTGCATGTCGATGCATCTTCCATTTCTTTAGGATCTGTGTTAGCACAAATGGGAGAAGGAGATATTGACCACCTGTTAGCCTTTGCTAAAAGGAAGCTATCCACTACTGATATTAATTACACCACCACTGAGCAAGAAGGGTTAGCCATGGTATATGCATTGCATAAATTTCGCCACTACTTGTTGGGGGGACACTTTAAAATGTTTACTGATCACTCCGTGCTGAAATACCTAGTCAACAAGCCAATGCTGGGGGGAAGGATATGCAGATGGCTGCTGCTATTTCAAGAATATTATTTTGAGATCATAGTAAAGCCAGGAAGAATGAACAAAGGTCCTGACCACTTGTCGAGGTTGTAACATGGAGAAGAGTCGACCAGTTTGGAGGATAAACTATCGGATGCACGACTGCTAGCCATTAGAAATATTGATGACCACTTTGAAGAGATAGTCCAGTTCCTATCAACATGAATGGCACCTAGTGAGTACACAATTCCTCAGAAGAAACAACTAGTAGTGCGCACTACAGATTTATCACTTATAGTCGGACATCTATACAAGATGGGACCTGATGAGATATTGAGAAGGTGTGTTATGGAGGCAGAACAACCACTGATCCTTGTAGAAGCTCATGAAGGCATCACATGAGGACATTATGCAGGAAAATCAACCACACAAAAGGTTCTTAGAGCTGGCCTTTGGTGGCCTACCTTACACAGAGATGCTAAAGACTATTCCAGAGCCTGCGATGTATGCCAAAGAGTTGGGAAACCATCCAGAAGAGATGAAATGCCATTAGCACCACAACTAACCCTACAAGCATTTGAGAAATGGTCCATTGACTGTGTTGGACCTATAAACTCACTGGGAAAGTGCACATGAGCAAGATATATAATTACAAATACAGAGTACTTGACTAGATGGGTCGAAGAAAGAGCAGTAAAGGAATGTAGTGCAACTACAGCTGCACACTTCATATTTGATAACATCATAACCAGGTTTGGATGCCGAAAGATCCTTATGAGTGATCAAGGAACACATTTCATCAATAAGACAGTTGAAGCCCTGACTGAAGAATTTGCAGTCCACCATCAGAAGAGAACACCATACCATCCACAAGAAAATGGGACAGTTGAAGCATTCAAAAAGATCTTGGAGACAACATTAACCAATATTTGCAGTGTGAATAGGGATGATTGGGATTTGAGAGTACCAGCAGTGTTATGGGCCTATAGAACTACTTGCAAAAAAGTAACAATGCAGACCCCCTTCAAGTTGGTATATCGTCTTGAAGCTGTTGTTCCAATGGAATATTTGGTACCAAGCCTAAGAATTGCTTCCTTTATAGATATGGATGACCCTGGAACTGTTCAAGAGAGGCTTTCATAGTTGGTTGAATTGGAAGAAGACATATTCATTGCAGGATTCCATCAATAGGTACAGAAGGAAAGAGAGAAGGCCTACCATGACAGGCACATCAAGAAGAAGGCATTCAAACAAGGTTATCTAGTACTGGTATATGACAACAAGTTGATAAAACACCCTGAGAAGTTCCAAACACATTGTCTAGGGCCATACAAGATCGCTTATGTTACATAGGGAGGAGTTGCACAATTGAAAATGTTGAATGGAGAATGGAAGGAAGGTTTGGTTAATGGGAGTTGGCTGAAGTTGTATTATGACAAACAGTTGCCTCGCAGCTCTAAGTAAAAGAAGGAAGAAAAGGGTCAAGGTACCAGGTGCAGTTGAAACTGGGTACCAGACATAGAAAAGATAGTCTACACAAGGGAAAAAGAGGAGGCATCGAGTAGAAAATAGAGGTTGCATTGCACAACCTAGAGTCGAAGTAAAACAGGAAGCTCAGATTTGAAGTGCCTTGGGACGAGTCACAAGTGAGTGTTGGGGGCCTATTGGCCCTTGGTTATGGAAGCAAGAGAAGATCAAGGAAGAAAAGGGAGAATGCAAACTCTGTTGAAGACACAGTGACTTTTGTTGGGTTGAAGTGAACAAAAGAGCATAAAAGATGGAGTGAAGCCCGAGAAGGAAATCCATTGTACGAGGAGATTGGGGATGAAATATAAGCAAGGAATAAGGATCTTGGACAAATCAGAAAGTGGAAAAAACCATCGTTGGATGCTTTGGAGCACTGCACGAGAAGGAAGGAATGATAGGTTGGTGAAGCCCTGAAAACATGGATCAAGTTGACCTAGGGTTTTGGACACCTAGGTTTCAGCCTAAGGCTGTCGATGAGCTATTGTAATGTATAAATAAAGGTCTAAAGGAATTGGGTCGGGTTGGTATGATATTGTTGTTGATCTAGTTGTATTGTTGATGTGACTGAGTATTGTATCAAGAGAGAGAAGTGCTAAGAGTGAGAGTCTTCTGGTATTGTACGATCTTCAGTTGGGTGCGAATATCAACCCTGCAGCTAGGTGCATAGGGAGGGGAGAGAAAGAGAGGAGAAGAGAAGAGATATGCTAGCCAAGAGTGAAGACAAGAACTGTATGCTTTACCTTAATATATTATAGCACAGTTCTGTGGACGTAGCCCTAGAGAGAGGATGAACCACGTACATCTTGTATTGTGTGTGATTGGTATTTTATCTCTGTCATTGATATACTATGATTGCATTACTACTTTAGATCTAATAAGTAGATGTGCAGAATAGATCTAAGATGATAAGTGATATATGAACATTGTGTTTTTCTTGTGTTAGATCCACTTGATATTTCCTTTCGTTGTAGACATCTTTGTCATGTAACCCCCTCATAACTGCTTCAGGTGAGACTGCATCTGCTTCATAGATGTTGCTGAAAGGGCCAGTAGTTAGGGCTTGTTAGTGCACTCTTGGAGCTAAACCCTGGGTCTGCCCCTGTGCCAAAAAGATCGCAGCATTTAAGTTCAACGACTTTAACCTAGGATATCGCAAGAATGAAAGCATGCTTGCCCTGTACAAATACTTGACCAAGACGAAGGGAAAGAATTTGAATATAATCCCCCATCCATGGACGATGAACCTTGCATAGTCCACCCTACTAAATGTAATGAAAATACCACACTTTGGAAGGCACTAGGAAGTTAACGCCTGTGTCAAGATACTACTTTCATTTTACCATGGTGGCTACTTATGGCTCGACCGTCGTATCACAGTAGATCCAACGCTGATCCATATGATCATGGGATTGAGTATGCAAGGACCTGATCCATAGGAATTCTATCCAGGAAAGGCCATAGATCACGCACTACCACAGAAGATCAAGGATACATATGATGATGTTGAGAAGGGGACGTGAGGCTACAAGGTAGCTTCCATCCAGAATGGCACAGTGTGCCTAACATGCCAATTAATTGTAGGAAAGATAGTAAGGAAGAATTGACCCATGTAGGTCATAGGATTTGTCGTTGACCTTGCAGGGAAGTGTGTGGAAGGTATACAGATGAAATGGGCGAAGTACCTAGTTAATCAACTTGAACTAGACTGCCGCGAAGCACAGGATCAGGGCTGTGAATTCCATTTTAGCTGGATCCTGATCCTCATCATGTTTGTTTCTTGGGAAATGTCGGAAGGTGTGACCTTCCCGGACATCGATCCATTTGAGCGGCTTGCTACAAAGTTCACCATACTTTGGTACTTGATCGATATGAGAAAACAATGGCAGTCGAACACTGTTTTTCACACATATTACCTCCAGCTAAAGAGAGACATCGAAGCTGAACCTCACATGACTCCAAACACCCTACATAGGTTCTAACCCCTGATTAAGTTCTGTGCAGATCGAAACTTTATCTAGATTACAGTGCGAGCAAATGAGCATAAGGAGGAGCTTCAATCATACTACAAGATCATATAAAAGGACCTTGAGGAGATCACTAAGGACTGGTTGGTAGACCTCCTTACTCCTGCAGACCCTGCAGAGATGTCTGACCTTGACAGCCCAGAGACCATGCACAAAGAACATGATACATGCAGACCCAACAGAAGGAATAATACCGAAGAGGTCCAAGACTTAAGCAGTGCCTTAGGCAATACTACTTCAGTATCACCTGACCGAGGGGGTGATGACGAAGTAGAAGATATAAATGGCAAAGAAGCTGAATAGAAACAAGGTGAGGTAACACCGACTAGATATGAGACTGATCCCCTGAAGAAGAGGAAGGTTTCTCCCTTGAAACCTTCTTCCTGGAAGAAATCCAGAGCCACCGTGACCAAGATGTAGACTGTACTCACTACCGATGATTTTGACTTCCTCATAGCAGCCCTAAATGATGCCTCACAGGAAATACTGGAAAAACAAGAAGCCAAGCAGGAGGAAATGTATGACAGAATTGAGGTTGAACTCCAAGGGGTATAGCAGGCCCTTCAGTCCAGTCATGTAGTGTCCACTGCGCCCCTGCCATCAGGAGAACCAGATTTGGGAGATGATCCAACCCAACTCTATCAACTAGCAGATGCAACTGAAGCTCAACTTCGTCGAGCACAAGAAGAAACAGAACAAGCCACCCAAGCCTTGAATCAAGTGAAAGGAGTACTTGTAGAAAAACACTGACTTGTAGAGTAGGAGAAGGTTTCTCTCCAGATGAAGTTTGAAAAGGAGAAAGCACAGATTCAACAAGAAAAGGAATAGTTTCTCCCAGAGCAACTCGAAGTGAAAGAAGAAGTCAACAGAGCACTTCGCTCCGTGACAGGCTTAGAACCATAGGTAGAAGACTGAGTCACGCATCAAGTAGAGAAACTCGCAGAATCTATCCAATAGCTACAATAATGAGTAGAATACTTAGAGCTACGCACAGTGCCCGACACCCCGTAGGATGTAAGAGATCAAAGAGAAGCAACTACCCGAAGCGCAGTTGAAAGAATCAAGGGCCTC
The DNA here is from genome assembly GCA_009831015.1 of Picea engelmannii. Classification (NCBI taxonomy): domain Eukaryota; kingdom Viridiplantae; phylum Streptophyta; class Pinopsida; order Pinales; family Pinaceae; genus Picea; species Picea engelmannii. The sequence goes on from ML826118.1 coordinate 16,857, forward strand.
GCCATGGAATGTAAGAAATTGAGTGATCGCAGTGCCCAGACATATGAGCAACTCACTGAGAATCCAGAACTGAAGACACTACAGTCACAACTCCAAGAGGTGAAGTATCAAGAAGAAACACTACAGGTGTAGTTGAAGCCCCTGTCAGCTGTTGAAAGAATGAAGTGATCCCTAGAACAATGCAGTGCTCAACAACAGGTCCACGCCATTCAGATCAAAGTCATAGAAGTGACTCAGAGGCTCCAACCTATATAGGAAAAGGCTTGCCAACTGTTCATAGAGATCGAAGGTCGAGGAGAAGAACTAGAGTAAGTCGTCACTACAGTAGAACAACACCTAGAGGGACCTGTCAACGAAGCTGTTATCTAGGAGTTCACTGAACAGGAGGCTGTGGCACAACAACAAGTCGAAGCATCTCGAGCCAAGATTGAGGTTTTTGAGGAAACATTATCTAGATCAGAGTGACTCGGGACGAGTCATAGGTGAGTGTTGGGGGCCTATTGGCCCTTGAAAAAGTTTTGAGGATCCTTGGTCAGGTTTGACCTATTTTTGGGACTTCGACAGGTTGTCAAAGGCGGAGCGCAAGACAAAGTAGAGATCGTGGGATCTCGACCCCTTTTAGGGCCCTTTTTGGGATTCAATATTATGTAATGGGTATGGGAATGTCGGCCCATGGGTTTACCCATGTTTAGGCCCATTTTGTAATGTATAAATAGATAGCTAGGTGATGTAAGAAGAGACAAAGTGTGCTAAGTGTTAGAGTTCGATCTATGTGATCGAAAGTGCTAAGTGTTGAATAGAGATTGCTTTTGTGCATAATGTATGAGGCTTGAAGAGCTCAGTTCAAGCGAGTGTAAGAGATTGAGAAGAGGCTTAGTGCTATAACCTAGCCTGGGGAAGGAGGATTAAGCGAGGTGCGCGAATCTCTTGTCCTCTGTGGAGTAGGGTTTTTGTGGCTCTATGCATGTAACTAATTGAAGAAGATAATAATGAAGACAAAGAGTTGGTGGACGTAGCCCCAGGGTGGGGGTGAACCACGTACATGTTGTGTTTCTTTGCTTTGTGTGATGTGTTTATATGTTAACTTTCTTAGTATTTCGATATAGATGAATGGTAGATAGATATGTTAATGCTATGTGCTTAATAGTATGGATGAATTGTAGATCTGGCCTATGTGGATGTGCTTAGTTCTTGAATATAGTATATCTGGTTAAATACTGCAATGCTTTGTAATTAGGGTTTGATTGCACTGTAAACTAAGACTAGATATTGATGAACTATAACTGCTAAGTGCCCTGTTAAGGTGTTACAGTCACAGATATGTGTCCCAAGTAAGGTTGCAAACACTGGAGTCCTGCAACCACCCCTACCTCTACCTCGGGTGAGACTTCATTTTCTTCGCAGGTGTTGCCGAAAGGGCCGGTAGTTATGGTTTTGTTGGTGCACTATTGTAGCATTGAACCCTGGGTCTGCCCCTGTGCCAACACTCACACTTGTGAATATGGTTCTTGTGTATCACTGTTATTGTATGCATGTGATACATGATAGATGAAAGATATGTCCTAGAGGGATAGTTGATGGCTATCAAGTTGAAAAATCATGGGAAAAGGCTACTGTTATGACACGAGAACCTTGTTATAAGCCATGATCTCCATAGAATATGTTGTGTTGCAATAACACAGGCTGGGGGGATGCCTTGGTAGAGAAATTCAGAGGGACGCCTTGACTATAAGACTTGGTAAAGTCTCTAAAGATCATCTTGTATGAGAAATCATTGGAAAGGAAAGATAGATCACTTGAGGGGATGTATAGAAGAGAAAGGGATACCTGAGCCTGGGCCTAGAGGGTGAGTGATAGCAAGGAAGGGGAGTCTTCGATAATTCTTGTAAATTATTAGTTGGGATCATGCACACAATGGGTATGTCAAGGAAAAAAATGGACCAAGTTAATAAGACAACTAACTGGATGCAAATCCATGAAATCGCATAGACAAGTATTGTGATGATATAAATATTCCCTCTCGAGTTTTGAACAACAATGAAAATGTTTTTGCATGAAATTGTGATTTATATGCTTGTTGTTTGAAATCATTGTAGGCATATGATGAAGGCCAAGAGTCTAGGAAAGGACCAGGCATATAAAAGGGAAATGTCACTAAATAATCTGAATCATGAGGCATAAATGGTGTTTCTAAGATGCAAAGAACATCGAGGACTATGTTCCTTTAAGGGGGAGGGGATTGTAATACCCCTATTTCCCCCATCTCATAAATATAACTATATTTTTCTAAAAGGGTAGTGTAAATATTTATGCTACTAATGTAAAAAGGAAAATGTTGGAAAAATGCTAAGGGTGATTTCCTATATAGGTCATGATTCCATGAGAGGGAAACAATGAGAAAATTCTCTTGCCAATTTAAAATTCAATAAAAGTTAAGATTGCCCATTTTCTAGAATTGTGGTTAATGGAGGAAGTTGGTAGTTGAACTATCATCTTCCCACATTTATGAAAAATAATGGGTGTTGTACTAGAACTACCTTTCCTTAGAAGCATAGGAGGAAAAGTACCCATCTAGAGGATTCTGGGTTGACCCACGAATTGGGGGATTTGACCCACAAAATCTCGTTGAAAAAGGTAGGAAATGAAGGGAAAATTGCAAGCAGAGAAGAGGGGAGATAGTTAGTTGAGTCTGGGAGCCATTTTCTGACTAGAGAGGATGTAGAGGAATGGTTATGGTGACCATTTTTGAAGAGGGAGAGCATGTGCATATCTCTGGTTATGAAGAGAACTGAGAAATTAATATGTTTATGGGTACATGAATTGTTGGGAAGCGTTTCCTAACCAAGTTTATCAACAAGGTTGCAAAGAAGATGAGTGAATAAGGAAGCACTCATTTCATATCCCCTTTCTTGGTGGAGAGAAAATGTATCTGCCAAGTTCCTATGGGAAGAGGAGAGTGATCTATATCCCTGGTTGTTGCTGAATAGAAGGAAGAATATCTCTCATAGCATCATGATCTATCTAGGGGGTGGCCAATGGTAAATCCTTCCAGGAATTGTTGTGCCTATGGTTGGGTGGAAAAGGGAACCCGTTTCAGTAGTTGAAGCACTATCTTGTTTTTAGATAAGTATATTTTGTTAAATCTCCATAGTGTTAAGATCAAAGAAAATTATATACCATGTTTTAGAATTATGTAAGTTTAATTTCTGACAAAAGTGACTTGAGAAATTTAAGTAAAATGAAGAGAATGTGTTAGATGAATCTCATTTGATTTAATTCCTTATCTCTTGAATATATGCATGTTAAAATACGATTTCTAGGAGTGAATGTTGTGGTCGACTGCATTGCATAGTTTAATGCATGCTTTGGGAATGATGATTGAACAATTAAAAATATTTATAAAGCATCTGAAGGAAGAGAGAGTGATTTTTTGCATAATAGTGTTCTATTTTATCTTATCCTCAATGCTTATTACAAAAAACTTAGAGTATATCAGATCCGGGTTTGGACTATAGGGAAACAACCTAAACATTTGAAAATGCAAAAATCAATATAAGTGGGTAGTAAGGAAAATAATTTTGGAATTATACATGACACTTCTTACTTGAATTTAGATTACAAAATCCCTTTATATTTCATTTGGGAAGTAATAACAATTATGCTAAACTTGTGTTAAATATCCTATAAATTTGGGAAGAATTCTCTTAAATTTTGGTGGGCAGTGAATCCTGGTAAAAATACCAAATTTAACTATGAAGGAAATTGTTGCCTTAAGACCAATTTCCTTGAATCTAGGAAAGGAAAGTAAAAATAGGTAAGAAGGAGAAAGTTTACTCATTTACCCATGCAAAGGAAGAGATATAATTACGTTTTAAATTTCCAGAATAGAGAGTTTTCCTTGGATTAGGATTTTATTTCATTATTTTAAAAGCCTCGAAAATAAAAAAATGGTTTTCTTTTCCTTTTAATTACAGGTTTAATTAAACAAAACTTCAAATTAAACCTTACCAGACATTGAATAGGTGCAGGGAAATGTTAATATAAATGACATAAAATTATTCCTATGCTTTCTGGGAAAATATGAATAATGGTAAAACATGGTAGAATTCAGATTTAAATATTTGATAGTTAAATAATAAGAATTATAAATATCACATATTAAATCTATGAATCTCCACCTGGTGCGAGAGAATGGAGATAAGGAATTTATATCCTTTTGATGTAAAGGATTTAACAATGCTAACTTTACCTGGATTCATAATCCACACTCTAAAAAATGGCCGTACGTTCTTGAACAAATTTCCTGAGAATGCGTTTTATTTCTAAAGGTATTAAATTCTGGGAAATTATCATATTTCCTTTTCTTTTTACAGTTTAAAATTATTTGTAAGAGAAACATAAATCCCTTCAAAGTCTGGTTTATGGTGCTAACATTAAAAATCATACTCAACAAATATTTGTACCATAAATCTTTCATAGTTTACCATTCGGAGGTTTGAGACCACAACATGCAAGTAAAGTCCGAAACCATCGAAGCGATGGCCTAGACATTTGAGACTTTAAATAAATTATAATATAATATTTATTTTCTCTTCCATGACTGACCATCAGAGTTACGAATGAAGTGCACAAATACCAAGACCAAAATTCTATTCGGAGTTTACTATTCAGAGTGGATGGGAGAGAGTGTTATAGCAAATCCCGAATATGCGGAGCGATGGCATGGGTTTTATAAATTTTTAAATGAATATATTAATATTAAACCCTACTCTCTTGTGATTGGGGTTAGAGTGTTGAGAGGATTACACTTTCTTCAAGTTCGAGTTGATTTAACATTTATTTCATATAATAAACTAATGCAAAGATCAAATCCTTCAGAGTCTGTCCGTCGGAGGTATGATGATTTTTCTCCCTATATAATTATATATATGTTAAACTACGTGAAATTTGGTGTGGAGTTGCGTGCTGAGAGAGGACAATGAATTATAACATTAACTGAGGTTAATCAACTTAAGTATATGTTGGCCTAATTAAAATTATCATGTTAAGTAGTGAATTATATACATTAATTAAGGTTAACCAATTTAAGTTTTTTATGGCCAAATTAACCTTATCTTGTTATAATATAATTACTTATAATTATCTTATGAGTAATTATTAAATTAGTAATAAACTACTTCTAAGGGGAAGAAAGAAACAAAGTAAATACCCATTAATTACCGGGCCATAATTATTAAGTATATTATTTGGCTAAGCGAAAATTTCGTTAGAAGGATAATTAATTAGTGAATATTAATTATTCCTAATAAGGTTTAAGTAATTGGATACCAAAGAGCGATATTCTAAGAAATATCAATGAAGAATTTTAATTGGTTCATAGGAGAGGGAATATTGCTCAATACCTTTGGCTCGGGGTAATGAGATTGCATGAACTGCTCAAACTACGAATGCATGGTATCGATAGGGAATATTCCTTGATACCATACTCGTCGGAGGGAAGAAAATATCGCGCCAGAAGAAGGTCTGAGAAACAAATGGTTGTAGGCCTGCGTGAAATGAAATTTAACGTGATAGCTTAGGCTAGTGCCTTGTCGAGACGAGGGTGTCATCACGTTAGCTGGTGTGGACACTGAAATGTCACGAGTTTTCCACATGGTAGTGAGATATATTTTTCCTATGTAAACCTGAGAATATTTGGAGGGTCATAACTCTTATCCCAGAGCTCGGTTCTGTGCAAACTTACTATACTTGGAAAGTTCTTGACGAGCAAAAGATGGTGGATTTGTGATAGAGATAATTCAAGATTATTATTAGAAGAAAACATTTAACACCCCATCTCCTAAAAGGTACTTAGGGGGTTGTGTACGTGACATTACAACTATGGGAATTGTTGGCGTTGCACGTGGTTGTAAGACCCTAGGTTTGAGTTATCTTTGACCAACAAAACCCTTCAGACACCGACCCTTTCAACATGGCCTACATGTGCAGATGAAGTCTCACCTGAGGTATCTATTGGGACTACAGGAACTAGGTTTCTGTAGTAGTGAGGGAATGGGAGGTGATTATTCTATTCATTCTTAATTATCTTTTCTGTGCACTTTATCTTGCAAGTTATCATCTTATGTTACTTAGTGAAATTCAAATTCATATTACCATTATATTCTAGATTACAACATAAACCCATTACTGTAGCAATCATAACTATTGCACAATGATTACACATAATACTAATATAATATAATATGCATCCATACATATTCTGTTGAGCGCTCAACACACCCTAAAATATTCTATGAAATTTTGTCTCTTTTGGGTACCACTTGTTTTATTTTGTTTTGATGTCTGAATTGAGTCCATTGTGGAGAGATTGATAATTTTGTTTTCATGTCTCTTCATCAATCAAATCGGATTTGTTTGAACCTGTTAATGTGAAACATGTGTGTTTAAAAGAACTTGGAATTCTAACTAAGAATCTGCAACTAAAATTGTGACTAGCACGCTTATGTTTGGTGTCGGAAAAATCCGAGCAAATAAGATGACCCCAATAGTAACAATAATCGTCGATCGCCAATCCATCATCAACATCAGTAAAAGGAAAAGTAAGTTTTCACTAGTTATTGGAAAAGAAGAATCAGTAGTTCGACGCTTTCCCATCGGCGTCGACGAAGTACGAGAGGGATAAACATTGACATGGGCTATGATGAAAACCCAATAGTCGATTATGGATGTGCTTGTTTGGGGCTGATGAAATCTAAAAGGGTTAAATCATAGAAAATTTTCGCAATGAAACATCTTCAATCACTGATTTCCGATGCATTTTCGACATCGGTAAGTTTCGATGGGGGAATCTGGGAACACTTGTTTAAACTTATCACCAGATCCGTTGTTAAAATGATTAGCTAATGAAGTCCCTGATTCTAAATAACATGGTTAAACGAAGACGCCAATATCAAATGCCACGTGTCTTTGCCACGTAGGCATTTCGTACGACCTAGTGTCATCTCGAGTCACCTTAGGTTTCTCTGTGTCCTAGTCACAGTTCCAACTCAACTTTTCCATGTCAGCTCAGTACAGAAAGATGGATTAGCATCGGATTTTTTTCCAGGAGATATCAACGAACATTTTCTGAAGAAAATTCCCAACTCCCGATCCACTTGTTAAATTAGTGATGAGATGTTTTCAGCACGAGATACAATCGTATTCTTCCATTTAATAGGAAAATTAATGTTTTGATCCACATATGTTTCTACCCGTTGCGCTGACTAAAAAATGAGAATTTGAAATCACCGATGAACCACGTTATAACCTACGTTTGTGCCACCAACCTATGACTGCATTTAATATTGAGCATAATGAAGATCTCGCGGAAGATTTTGTAGAACCACACTCATACCCCAAATTGAATAACTGATGCGACAAGGTAAGTATTATCTCTGATCAAATCACTAAGAAAAATTCAAACACCTCCATTCTGCACACAAGTTTCCATTTCTGACTTTAAAAAAACTAGGTTAAACTAGCGTGAAAAAGATGTATGTGTTAATTTGTATCAGTTCATCGGTCATAATTTTTATATATTAGCATTTGATCTGCTACACAGTGTCTAACGATGTTCTATTTGCAGGGAAAAACTCCTCCAAGAATGACAATGACCAGACGCTCATCGAGGGCACTGAAATTAAAGGAGGCAGAGATTGGTGAAGGTTCTTCTCCCGGTACTGCGAGGTAGTTGTAATATGCTTCCAAGGTGGAACCAATCATTAAAACTTCGATGAAGAAGGCATTTATTCAACCCCCCTTTTTGGTGATACTGAAGCAAACAATGGATCAAAAATAATTTTCTCACAGTGGGGAGATTTATTCAACAAAATCAACTAGGAAGATTACCCAAAGTTTATCCCACACAACGACCCAGATGTAAGGGCGCTCGACGACCAGGTTTTCCCAAATATCCGGCGATTGTTATTGCATCTGGTAGCCTACCGAGCTTTAGTATTTCCATGCATCGATACCTTGAGGTTTATAATTGATCACACAGACGCACAAAAATGAATTATCAATGATGAGAATGGCAGATGTGTAGGAGTTTTTCTCCCGACAGAGGTCCAAAAGTACTACAAAATCAACGACCCGGAGGAGCGGTTGAACACATAATTCATGGTGAAGTTCTATGAATTTCATGACACCAGTCGGTTAATGGCTTCCTGGTGGAAGGAAGACAAGAAATTTATGAACCAAAGCAACAACTGGTATGGGACAGTGAACATGAGGGAGCCATATATCTACTTGATGGCTCTCATCTGCTGATTATATAGAGAAAAGGACCGCACTGAGTTATCAGAGGCATGGATGCCCTTGGCATACACTGTTGCGATTTCCAGGAGTAGCTTCAACTGGGTATCAATTATCTCTAGGAAATTGAGCACCAGCATATTGTAGGCCCAGTCACCAAAGGAGGGAGAAACACCCTCTTTTCACATGGCCTCATATCCACTAGATGTAATCTGTGCGAGAAATGTCTTCGCCGATATGAATTCGTGTTGGAACATAACAGAGATTCATGTACATGTATACTTCAACATCCTATGGGAGAACATGTACAAGAAGTCTTATGCCCTTATTTGCAATGAATTCATCGCCGAAATTTATTTTATTATATTTAAAAAGGAATTTTCAAGGCTGTCTGTAGCGGCCAAGAAAATGATTTGGAAAGTAGGCCACTGGTACCTAGATGAATAGATAACCTATATCAGGGTGTTCGGGACCACTAGAGCACCACATTTTCTCCCCTCTCACGTCCTAGACCGACTCGTTGTGGGAGAAATCTGTTACCAGACTATACTGCAGGGATACCATGCCGCTTTCGTTAAGGACAAGAAATGAGCATTCATACCCTACAGTTTCCATGCGGGGTTTTATATAGTGAAGGAAACTGCTCAAGTTAAATAAGAGGGTTTGAGTCAACTGGAATACAGGTTCCTGATAGTACATTTTCACAAGCATGACCCTAAAGGCCTAGTCCTCCAACATGCTTCACAAGTCTTTTCCTGCTGGCCATACGCACATGAAAAGTTTGAAGATGGGATTTTTACAAAATGTGCTCAGGACTGGGAGGAGGTATTACATAGAAAATCTAACCTGAAAATGACTATGTTTAAAGGTATGAGTATGGATGAGCAGGTTGAAACAATAGAACAGTCGGCCCAAGAAGTTCTCAAGGTTAGAGGAGAAATCAGAGCAACAAAAATCACAGAGGCACAAAGGAGGGGGTTGTTGTTACTAAAAGGAGCCCAAAGAGTCATCAACCAACTAGAGAATGATACTCAATAAATAGAAATGATGAGGATCCCCTCAAAAGACATAATCACAACCAGAGAGGAGCTAAATGGATCAGAGTCAACACAACTAGAGGAAAACATCGGTCGGGAAAATCCCAGAGTTCCATCACCACATGACAGATCATCGGTGACCATCCAAACCCAGTATGAGGTTCCAATAACTCCAGGTGAAACGAGTGTGCCTAATCCCTTGTTTGATTTGATAACCATCTATTATGATGAGGAGATTTTGGAGGTCTCACTTATAACTCTGATACCAATTACAGAGGAGAAAGAACCAGGGGGAACATATTCTCCAAGTCCCGATGCATCCAAAACAAACCCTCTACAGAGCGACCATGAGGTTGAAAGTGTATTAGACACTTATTTCCTCAACCTATCGGGTACCCTGAAAGACATCTCCAAGGATGAGCTAGGTTTAGGTGGACAAAAAGAGGAAGCGCAACATCCAGATATCGACGCATCGACATTCGATCACCAAGTAAGTACTGAACCTATCATTGAATCTTAAATTATTTCCTATACCTCACCAGCCGATGAACACCAAACAAAGGTCGAGCCATCATAACATATGAAATAAGTACAAGAACTGGTCCTGGAACAAATACATACAACAGGAAGATTGGGAAAAAATTAGACCTGGGGAGAACAACAGATCCCTGATCCCGTTGATGAGGTCGTTGATATACATGCGATCACTTATGATAGGAAGAGGAAAGCTATCATGAGGAGAACCACCAAGAAGAGAAGAATCACTCTGGATAGCTCAATTCTCATCATCATAGAGGAGAATATGCTCAACACAGAACACACAAAGACATCAGACCTCATCAGTGAATATATGGATATCACTGATGCCACATTAGATCAAGCAAGGTGAGATGAAAAGGAACTGGTCGCTACACTAAAGGATCTAGATCATCTGTGCCATTTGCAAAAATATTACCAAGACTCAACGCAGGCCACAATGTTTCTGAAGATTGAGTTCCAATATGCTTATGCAAAGTTCATAAGGGAAAGACTTGTTTTCACTATAGGTATAGCTGATTTCCAAGAAAAAGCATACCAAGCGGTAGAAAGAATTGATTACATCAATGAAGTGTATAAGGGCCCAGACACAGAGGAGCATGGTATTCAAGTGCTGGGGGATAGTAGCATCTTCAGGATCAGGAGAGAAACCAAATACTGGGTAAGTATGGCCCAGGAACCTCCGTGAGAGATACATAAGAAGTGGGTCAAGTGCATAAAAGGATGGGAAAAGATCAATTAAGAGATGAAATACATTGGCCTCCGAGAATTCAGCTCGCCCGAAGACTTAGTCGACTTGCATGACATAGTCAAATGACATACATAACAAGACTCAACATGGGCAATGGAGATTTCATAGGTGGCGAGAATGGCACCAGGTCAAATACAATAGTTTATGGAACATACGATCAAGGCTCGTGCAATTCTACATCATTTGAGTGCCAAAATCATCAAATACAGAGAACGAGTAGTAGAAATGAAACAAATCCATTCATCCCCAATGGATCAACACATATTCTTGTATGCTAACACATGCGAGGATCTCTTCATCAAGTGGTCAGGGTATGAGAAGAGTCATCCACTCCAGTAGAACCACGAGATGATTTCTAGAGGACAAAGAGATCAAGCACCATGTGGCAATATTTTGTTTTACTTAACATAGACTTGTAGCAACTATTTTTAGTTAGTGATTCTTTATAAATAAGGGGATTGACCTTTTTAGAAAGGGTCAATGGATATGGGAAAAGACCCACTTTTTGATAATTGTAAAGAAGTATTTTTGAAAAATGTTAATTGAGAAGTCATGTTTAGGACCAGAGAAAAAATTCTGTTTTTTCATCAAAGGCGTTATGTGATTGGATTAAAGAGGAACTACTTCCAACTTTTATTTCAGTAATTGATGTTGTAACGAGTAAGAGTTTATGAATCTATTGATAAGCTATCTGTTTCAATATTTTAGCATTTATTTTGTTCTTAATGATGAAAAGAAAATCATGGTGTTAATGTGTGATTGATGGTAGAGCTAAGGAAACTATATTTCTTTCCCTCATCTTATTGCATGCATATTTTATTTCGATAATTGTATCTCATTCATTGTTGAAATACTAGCAAGTTAATGTATTATTACTAGACTTGTAATAGGTGTGAATATCTTTGTCTTCATGCTTGAGCATGAGGGTTATCCCAGGCTCATCCTTCTTTAGTAGTTAAGAATCCCCTCTATCAGTTGGTTTATACTAGCACACCTCATTTTATCAGACTCATCTAATAAAATCAAATACAAAATAAAATGGTTAATATGAAGAAATAACTTTCACATAAAGATATCTTGTCAATCACTAAGTAAAGTCCATTGATAAATTAGCTAGATCGAAAGATTTGGAGAACCATTTCACCATCAAACACTGCAGAGTCTAATAGGGCCTCTAAGGCGAGTTTGGTTCCTACTGTTGCGTTAAAGGGATCTCAGACCCCTCAACAAAATTGGAGCTAGAAGGAGGGCCTGAATGAATGAATTGATAACAATATTTCTGATACAATATTTTGCATAGCCTATAGATTCAAAACAACCCACATGCATGGCTAGTCATTCTCAATATAGCCTGCATACAAAGAGTACTCCTAAAATGATTAACTCACCCCAACATGAGGAAGAACACCTATTCCCTGAAATACCTTACGCTCTTCCCCATGAGGAGTTGAACCAATTCATAAGAATCAAAAGAGCTTACACTCAACAAATTGGATCTTTACCTTTAGCCTTGTTACTTCCTCATAGAAAACAAGTAAGAAGACCAGTGGTCGATACCCCTGACCACATTTTTGTTCACATAGTAGAATACCTGGTATGCTTTTCCCTCACTAAGATCGAACAACCCATTAATTGGATCCCCTAAACATCAACTGGTAACTACTCTGAGATGAACGTTTTCAAATCTGACGAGGAAGGGTTTAACTTGAATCACTCGGTTTTAGAATCAGACGACATGGAGGATAATAATGAAAATAATGAAGAAAGGGGAAATCCACCTCCAAATAATAAACCTTGGTTGGCCAGAGATTCTTTGGCAATCCTAGGACGGGTACATAACCTCCCTCGACATCCATAAAAAATACTTCCCAAATTCGACTCTGAAACCTCCGGGTTTCCTGAAGACCATATCAAAAAGTTCATACTAGCTATAAGATTGATGAACATACAACATGAGTATGTAGTATGTAGTATTTTTCTCTATACCTTTGATAATTCATCCTCTACTTGGTATTTTAACTTTCCTATGGGGTGCATAACTAGTTGGACAAAGTTTCAAAAATATTTCTCAGACAAATTTGCAGAAGAAAACACCACAGGATATTTAATGGATGAACTCTTCACCACCACCATGAGTTCAAAAGAGAAGGTTAAATACTTCAATAAATGGTTTAACACTATCCTAAACAAATTTCAACCTGAAGCTAAACCTACACAAGAGTTGCAAATTTAGGTATATGCTAATGCTCTCCCTGCTTCCATTTCCACATTGGTGAAAAGGGATGCTAAACATACCCTAGCTGAAAATTTCGAGGAAGCCAAAACAATTGAATTCCAAATGAAGGGATGCAAAGAGGGTCAGGTCTCACTAGTTAAGAAGGAATTCCAACCTCCACCTAGGAGAGGAATTTTGTTTATTAGACCCCCATGAAAACAAATAGAGCAAGGTCCCAAAAAGGGAAGCGGGGACAAAGAAGACCTACAACGGATGATAAAGAAACTGTCAAATGAAATTGTAGACATGAAAAGAAGTGTTGGGGAAGGAAACCAAGGTCAAAGGCCCTATAAACCCATTTTAAAGAGAAATCCACCTTTCAAAGAGATTGAACATCCCCCAACCAACTTAAACATTGTTGGGTCTGGGTATGGATTAAGAAATAAAGCGAAGAAAAAGGAAAAGAAAAGATGAAGTGGGAACTGCACGGAAGGTACATTGACTGAGATTAGGTCGAAGTGGTTAAAGAAGAAGAAAAGAAGGAGTAAAGCAAGGGAAAGCTAGCCATTGAAAGAGGAGATTGAGGATGACAGATCATCAAGGAAGATGGATCGTGGACAACTCAACAAGTGGAAAAAGATGTCAACGAGTGATTTGGAGCACCTCACGGAAAAGATTGAAAGACACGCTGGTGAATCCCGTGAAGTATGGGTCAGGTTGATCTAGGGTTTTAAACACCTAGATGTTTGTCATTGTAATGTATAAATAAGAACCTAGATGGGAGAAGAGGGGTTCGTCATTATTGTGGATAATCATTGTGGTTGATATTATTGTGTATTGTGCGAGAGAGAAGTGCTATGTGCGAGAGCATTCTGTATTGTAAGATATTCAGCTGGGTGCGAAGATCAACCCTGTAGCTGGGTGCACAGGGAGGGGAGAGAGGGAAAGAGAGAGAGAGATCTGCAAGCTAAGAGCACAAATAGAACTATATGTTTTCACATAATATATCAAGGAACACATTTTTATGGACGTAGCCCTAGTGAGAGGGTGAACCACGTATATCTTGTTGTTTTGTGGGATTGGTACTGTGTTCTTTTACCTTCTATTATTCTGTTATTTCATCATAGTGTTAGATCCGATATATAACTGTGCAAAGTGGGTTTAAGTTGGTAATTGATATCTAGTTGTTGTGTTGCTATTGTTTTAGATCCACTTTGTATTTCCTCTAGTTTTAGATACCTGTGTCCTGAAACCCCCCTATTACTACTTCAGGTGAGACTACATCTTCTTCACGGGTGTTGCCAAAAGGGCCAGTAGTTAATGATTGTTGGTGCGCTTTTAGAGATGGACCCTGGGTCTACCCCTATGCCAACAAATGGTTTCGTTGCTGAGACAAGGATCTTCTTGAGGGAATGTCAAGGTGGTTTCCATCAAAGACAGAGATTCAGAGGTGGATAGAAGAAAAAGAAAAGGACTTCGCTGAGGCTCATAATAAGAACCCTAATCTTAGCACAGAGGATTGGTTGGGAAGGTATATCTTTACTGATATACATGAGATTTTCTTTGGAGGAATTCATAAGGAGCTATACGAGTGGTTAGCCAGATTAGCAGATACCTAGTTTGAGATCAAATTTAGACCACCTATGGTTTGGACGTCGACGTTGATCAGGAAGGTCAAGAGAGTTGATAATGCCATGTCAAGAGAAGTAGATCATTGGTTTGATAGCACCATTGGAGGGTACATTACCGAGTTTTATATTGACAGAATAGAGTTGTATAGCCAAGAAGAGAGATATTTATTTAAGCGACCTAGAGGAAAAATTTTACACTTTTTGAAGTTGAATATCAAGATTCTATTTCATGATAAGAACATCTTGAAGATACAGTAGTTGGAAAAATAAAAAAGCTAATGTTCAAGAACTCATACAACGACAATGACACAGAGGTTGGCCATACGCGCAGTGGGATATCATTTAGAGAAGTTCCTCTGGTGAACCTATTTGAGCAGGGTCACGAACCACTGGCATAGGAAAAAGGGTTCTACAATGGATAAGAATAAGAGTTGTTGAACGAGGAACATTCAGAGTCCGCTAGGGTAGAGGAAGAACAGATTGAAGAACTTAGTCGAGAAGAATCAGTAACTTTAGGAACTGCGTTGACTGTCAAGTAACTACTACTACTCCCCCTGTTGTTTTAGAAGCATTAAGTAACCAGAGTAAGCTAAGTTATTAGAGCACTCAGAGCACTGGTACGAGTGGTTCAGCGCATACTCAGTTAGGAAACCTAGGAATATCTATGGCATATGAAATAGGGCTACCTATATTTAGAGGAGATGGATTTGAATATCCTAATCAACATTGGTTTTTATGTGAAGCTGTGTGGAATATTAAGAATATCAGTGACGAAGCAGTTAAGAGAGCTTAGTTTAGTACTATCTTGAGAGACCACACACTGAGCTGGTACATGAAGTTTGTTACTAGAGTTGTACAACCTAAACCATTGAACGAGATCAAGACTATGTTGAGTGCAGAATTCAAGAAACCCAAGTTGGAGTCGTAGTGCATTACAGAACTGAAAGTAATCAAGTAGAAATTAGTTGAAACTTTTTGGGAGTTTGATCAGAGGTTTAAGACCTTGACATGCCGATTGAGTTTTCAGATTCCAGATGAGCAGAACAAGGAATGGTTCATTGCTTCTCTCTTACCACACATCAGAGTCTCTCTAATGCAACAAAAGGTTTCTTCATAAGATGAGGCATTGAAGATCGCCATGAAACTAGAATCAACCCCTATGGGAGAATCCATCTCAGGTATGAGTCAAATTTTGAGTAAGCTAACTAGCTTATCTTTGTAGGTCGAAGATATGAAGAAAGACAAGGGAAAAGATAAAAGAGAAGACATCTGGTGTATCAGATGCAAATTAGAGGGCCATGATAAGGTGCATTGTCCCCTATTTCATGAGTACTTGGCCTCTAGAGATTCGAGCCCTTTGAAGTAGGTTACTCTACCTTGGTGCGAGGTATGTAGAAATAGACATCGCCCCGGTGAATCCTACTACATGAAAAAATATGTTCAGACACCTACAAACCTCTACTGCACATTCTATAAATCTGTGTGGCATGATGAGAAGTATTGCAGGGCTTACGATCTCTTTCATGAAATATCAAGAGACACATATCGAATTCAAGGAGAAGTACAACAGGAAGGAACTGCTACATAGTTTAACTCTCTAGGAAGAGGAAACTTCAACCCTCAAGGTGGATTCAGAGGAAGAGGATGAGGTGGAGGCATGGGTCGAGGTCAAGGTCATATCATTTATTATAACTGCACACAGCCAGGTCACTTGGAAAGGGACTGCAAAACAATTTTACCACTAGCAGCTACTATAATTCATTTGAACATGTTATCGAAGATTTCCCTATGTTGTTAGACAAGCTTAAGGAGAGACGAGGAGGAAACCAACAAGTACAATTAATCTCAGCAGAACCTCGCAGAGAGGATCCTAGAGTCATTGTTATCACTAGAGGAGGTGCTATTACAGGCAAATACAGAGTGACCCTAGGGAAGACTACAGAAGAATCTAGGGTCAGAAGAGCTGCAAAGAAGACACAAGAGTTTGATCTGAGGAAATAAAAACAGACGTTTGAAGAAGTAAGAAGAGAATTTGGAGGAGATCAAGCTTCTTATTCAAAGGCACAACCAAAAGTGAGAGAATTTTGGATGCTGCTGGCATTTGATCAGTCTGCATCACCACGAGAAGGAAAATAGGTAAGAAAGCTTGTTATTTTCTTGTATACGTTCATTGATTTGATTAAGGATGAAAGAGCCATACAAGACCTACAACACTTGATCCGAAAGTATGAACCAGGGAAGGTAGAATCTTTGTTGAATAGAGCATTACATCAAGTATCCAAAAAGAGAAGGAAAAATAAGGAACTACACCTTAATTCTCAGATTGGAGATTATGATATAGATTATGCGGTCCTCGACTTAGGGTCAGGAGTCAATGTTATGAAGAAGCAGACCTGGGCACTGATGGGAAAAACTAAGTTAATTTACTCCCCTATCAGGCTTAAGATGTCTAATCAACAGGAAGTAAGCCCCTTTGGGAGATTGGAGCATGTCCCTGTAGACATCGACAGGGTAAGGACATTTACGGATTTCGAGGTGATTGAGATAGTTGATGATAATTGTCCTTATCCTACGCTGTTAGGAATTTATCGTGCTTTCAATAATTCTACTGTCGTTGACTTAAAGAAAATAAGAATGAAATTTGAAGGTGATGGCCTTAGGGTCATTTCACCTCTGGATCCTGATGAAGGTCGTAGATACACATAATCCATCAGAGAGGAAGACCACGCATATGAGCTAGAAAATATTTACAAATTGACAATAATACAACATGATTACATTAATCCTACAACAGATGGGAACTTAAGTTGGCAGAGTGATAGAGCATGCTCATCAGATTCAAACGAAGCACTAGAGAACTAGAAGAACAATATGTATGAATTTTATGCACAGAGGTGTGCTAGATTGACCAGGGAAGTTCGTTGGATTGGCACAAAAGTAAGCAATCTGCCCACATTTGAAGGTTTAAATCATTTAGAAACTTTCTTACTAGAATTTGAAGAAATTGCACCAGTACAACAGTGACTGTTGGCACTGGATGAAGATTTAAAAGCAACACCAACGATATGGTGGGGAACACATAATAAGAACATCACAAAGTGGATGCAATGTCTCACTTTGATGACAATGCATTTTTTAGAACAAACTGATGGGTGCGAAGTTAGATACACATGACAAAGTTGTCTGAAGGACCATGTGAGAAGTTGTGAGGAGGCATGGAGAAGCATTCCTCAAGAGAAGTGGGTGCATAAATTCATTAACATTTTGGACACAACCCCTATCAACTGGTTTCTTCAAGCGGAACCGTGCCTCACCACTGCAAATTGGCAAGGTATGACTCAGAATTTTGTAGCTACATTTTTATTCGAAAGTCAATACCCTACAGTATATTAAGCCTTACAAGTTGTGAGAAAGAAATTATTTGAGGAGGCACCTAACCTCCCTCTGGAGCAAGAAGAGGATGAATGGACTACACCTCTTTAGAGATTGAAAGGATGTTACAATATCAATGCTGATGAAGATGATGATCCTAGGAATGTGAACATCATAGAAACAGAAGGATAGAGAGACATAGAAGGAACATGAGTCAAACTAACTTTGATTGGATAACCAATCAAAATCAATAAAGTTAACATTAGAACATAGCAAGCCCCTAAGCTCACAAATGTTGGATATTATTGGGATGATGCCACTATTGACAAGATCACCGAATTACTGCATGAATATCAAGACTTGTTTCCAACCAAGTTCACTGACATGAAGGGAATTAAAGGGCCCATGGGAGAGATGAAGATTCCCTTGAAACCAGATGCAAGGCCATTCAAGCAGAGACCCTACATATTGAATCCAAAATATAAGAAGAAAGTCAAGATTGAACTAGACATAATGTTGGAAGCACGAATCATAAAACTTGTTGAAGAGTCAGAATGTATTAGCCCTATGGTGGTTCAAGATAAGAATATAGGAGAGATAAAAATCTATGTAGACTTGAGGAAACTAAATGATGCATGTTTACATGCTCCATTCCCTACACCATTTACTGACTAAGTGTTAGATAATGTGGGAGGATAGGAAGTTTACTCCTTCACAGATAGATTTTCGAGTTATCACCAGATTGAGATTTCCAAGGAAGATCGCCATAAGACCACATTTGCAATAGAATGGGGATCCTACCAGTACATAGTGATGCCTTTTGGATTGAAGAATACACCAACCATCTTTTCTAGGGTGGTGGTCGAAGCAATCAAGGAATTTCTACATAAATTTCTGGAAGCATATTTTGATGATTGGACTGTTTTTAGCTTAATGCAAAATCATATTAAATGTTTAAGACTAATATTGGATAAGTGAAAGCAATGTCAGATCTCCCTAAACCTGAATAAGTGTATCTTATTTTAACCCTTTGGAGTGCTGCTAGGACATATTGTATGTAAGTAGGGGTTGCTGGTAGATCTATCCAAGATTGTCATTATTGTTGATTTACCTCCTCCTACTTTAGTAAGACCGTTGTGCACTGTGCTGGGACATACTGGATACTACAAAAAGTTCATTAAGGGATATGCACAGATTAAAACACCCATTGAGAAGTTGTTGAAGAAAGATTGTCAATTTCAATGGACAAAAGAATGCCAACAAAGCTTCAACACACTGAAACAAAAAATGGTCACTGCGCCTATTCTAGTTTTCCAAGATTGGAGTAAGGAATTTCATTTGCATGTCAATGCCTCGTCCATTGAATTAGGATAAGTGTTAGCACAGCCAGGAGCAGGAGATATTTTCCACCTGTTAGCCTTTCGTAGCAGGAAGATTTCAATAGATGAGTTAAATTACACTACCATTGAGAGGGAAGTTTTAGCCATGGTGTACGTGCTGCAAAAATTTCGACACTACTTGCTGGGAAGACACTTTAAGATGTTCACTGATCACTTTGCATTGAAATACCTAGTCAACAAGCCAATGTTGGGGGGAAGAATATGCATGTGGCTTCTGTTATTCCAGGAATATGATTTTGAGATCATGGTCAAGCCAGGGAGAATGAATAAGGGACCTTACCACTTGTCTAGGTTAGAGCATGGAGAGGAACCTACTAGTCTAGAGGATACACTTCCAGATGCACAGTTGTTGGCCATCAGAAAGGATAATGATCACTTCCCTGAGATAGTATATTTCCTGTCAACAAGAATGGCACCTCACGAATATACAATTATCCATAAGAAGCAACTGGTAGTTTGTGCTTCGTATTTTTCACTTATAGTTGGACAGCTGTACAAGATGAGACCTGATGAGATCTTGAGGAGATGTGTAATGGAGGCAGAAAGACCGCTGATTTTGGCAGAATCACATAAGGGCATCGCAGGAGGACACTATGTAGGGAAAGCTATTGGACACACCTACCACACTTAGAGGGGGGGGGGGTGAATGAGTGTGGGGATATTTTTCCCAAAACTTCCCTCTTACACAAAAACTCCTTAATTAACATTCAACATTTTCTCATTACTCATTGTTGTCATTTATAATCATTTATATGTGAATACATATCAACAACATATCATCCACAAATCATCTCCACAAGGAACACAAAGAACACAACATGTATGTACAATTTTTCTTTTTATTATGGACTTCAATCTAGGGGTTTTTCAACAACAATTGAATAGAGTACAACTCTACAAGAGCACCAGATCCATATGAAATACTCAACTTACATTATCAGAACCAACTGAGATGAGGCAACAATCCTCAACATATATCAATCTGTCAACATAAACAAGTGCATCAACCATGCACCAACCTGTTCCAAACAACCTGTAATCAACCTGTACCATAAACAAGTGCATCCAACCATGTACCAAGTATATAAAAATCATGTGTCAAATATTCATCAACAATGACTCATCAATATATACAAACATCATCAACTATACACCTCATGTATGTGCCAACTCATCAAATTCTTGTCTCAACCATGACTAGTTTTGGATTAGTCAACAATCCCAACTTGAAATACTCATAACTTTGTACCTGTGATGAAAAGCGATATGAAACTGATACACAATGTTCTTCAATGTTCTTTATGAAATTCCTCCAGGTGGAACTACTTGGAACCTCTTAGAAAAGGAGTTATAGAAAAAATGGCATACCTTGCTGAATTCTGGCTTATTATAGAGAGTGAACTTGTAGAGTGTGCCCCGCACAAAATATTTGTTGAATTGATCTGAAACTGTTACAACACATACTACAAGATGTACCCTAACCAACACATTTGGTCTCATGGAATTTGGATCTGTTATGAAGAAGTTATGACGTTTTTACCTGAAACACATGTTTTTGACTAGTTTTAGGACTAGCCACAAACCCTATTTTCCACGGAGTGTAACTCCCAAAATACAAAGAACCACAAGCTTAATTATTTACCACAGATACTTGGGTATTTTTTCTCAATGGCATATCAATTTAATGGTCTAAATCATTATAGAAAAAATGTTATAGAGAAAATGGTGAGATGACTTGTAAATAACATACCTTAGAAAGCATCATCAAAAGAATTTATCCTCCCTTCAATTCCGGCCCTCTTTTCTTCACCTTCCTTATGAAATTCGGCTTATATATCCTTCGTTACCTCAGTCACCTATATATCTTCAATATTCTCAAGTGTTCCACACCAAAAATTCTCAAGAAGCTCTCACAAGAAGCTCTCCATCAATACTTCAAAAGATATTCTCACAAGAAGCTCTCCATTGATCGACAAAAAGGATGATCTACAAGAGACCATTGCTATCTTATTTATACTTTCATTCTCTAGGTCACTTAACCCACTTTTAGGTCACTTAACCCATTTCTAGGTCACTTAACTTATTTTCCTTATTTTAGGGTTAACCACTTTCCATAAATAGAAATTTCTCCAATATTTAAATATTCCTTCTTGATTTTCTCATCTTACTTTATCATTTCTTGATTTTTTCACTTCTCTTTATTATTTAAATAATACACCTTGACTTTGTCACCTTACTTTATCATTTAAATAATTATCTCTTCTTTAAGGTCACTTCATCCATTTCTAGGTCACTTAACCTATTTTCCTTATTTTTAGGGTTAACCACTTTCCATAAATAGAAGGTTCTCCAATACTTTATCATTTAAATATTCCTTCTTGATTTTGTCACCTTACTTTATCATTTCTTGATTTTTTCACTTCTCTTTATTATTTAAATAATCCACCTTGAATTTGTCACTTTACTTTATCATTTAAATAATGATTTCTTCTTTTAGGTCCCTTTGACTTATTTGACCTTGGGGGCTTCAAGCCTTCATGTGGGGGTCCTTCATCTTCGTAAGGCCATAACTCTCAAACCACGAGGAGTTATGTGAAATTACACATACCACTGGAAATGGCATGACAAGCACTATCCATCTAGGATAGTTTCACCAACAATTTCCTTGATCTTCATCTCATTATTCCACATACAAGCATGGGTCCTCCAACCATTCTTCTAGGATAACTCAATCCATAAAGAGTCTTCCCTTGAGGGATTTCCCCATAAGGGGACCACTTTGGAGTTCATCCATTTGTGAACCTTATCAATCATGATAAGAAAATAATTAGAGCAAGGGTCCTCCAACCATTCTTCTAGGATAACTCAATCCGCAAAGTGTCTTCCCATGAGGGATTTCACCATAAGGGGACCAGTTTGGAGTTCATCCATTTGTGCAACTTATCAATGATGATAATAAAATAATGAGTCATCTATACATTTTTCCAACAATGCATCATATACCGATGAAACCACAATGATCCATATTCATCATGTATCAATGAAAACTCATTGATCCATCTTCATCATATCAATGACAACTCATTGATCCATCTTCATCTATGCATTCTCATTAGGGAAAATACATATTATATTACATCAATAATCAATCAATCAATCCTTTGACATCAATCAATCACCTTACATCAATCAATCAAACCATTGGCATCAATGACAACATGATCAAACAATCTCCCCCTTTGGCATTGATGGCAATACCAACATTGATGTCAACACCAATTACCAATTATTGATGTCAACATGTAGGTAAGGCATGCTATACATAAATAGTCAATGTGAATATCTCTCCCCATCAATAAACATCAATCACATCAATGTGATTAACTCTCCCCCTTTGACATCAATGGCAAAGGGTCATTCTCATCTTGGGGTTGCTCCCCTTGCTTGAACTCTCCTTGGGGCTTCTCCCCCTGTCTGAATGCCTTTGATCTTCCTTTGAATAATATCTCCCCTTTTGAACAAGGGATATCACTCTGATGTAATGCTAAATATACATCTAACATACTCCCCCTATGACCATTGCTCCCCCTGAAATTATGCTCCTATGCTCTTTCTTCAAGTATAGGGCTCTTTTCTAGGTATGCATCTGATAAATATCTCTTCCTAGAATCATGGGAAGAAGAATGACTCCCTCTATGGGTATGTCTCGCCTATCCTTTTTGCAATATGAACTTTGTGCTACCATATAACGATCCTTAGACCTTTTCATGCATCAAACGCATGCCATACCAAGCATCATGAAGCAAAATATATGTCAACAATGAAATAAAGAATCATGAGAAAAATATCAACCAAGTACATCCTGTAAAAAATGTGTGATCATCATGCACAACACCTATGTACATCAACCATGTACATCAACATCATGCAATGTGTCAAAAGATATCATCCATGGAATGTATCAATCATATGCCTTTATCAACATGCCAACATGTGAATCTACCAATATGCCAACCATGTGCATCTACCAACTTACCAAACAATGTATCATATCACTCATGATATGTCTCCATCATGAACCAAGTGCCACAATCAGGCATCTCAAACAAATTCCAATTGTTGTGCTAATAAAGTAGTACCAATGGTGTAGTATCATCAAGCATATGTCATCTATGAGTGTACCAAACATGTACATTACCATGCACCAATACCACAAAATGATGAATCCCATATATGTATGC
>ML826118.1:44598-62536 GCA_009831015.1 Picea engelmannii
AATAATGATTTCTTCTTTTAGGTCACTTAACCCATTTCTAGGTCACTTAACCTATTTTCCTTATTTTTAGGGTTAACCACTTTCCATAAATAAAAGGTTCTCCAATACTTTATCATTTAAATATTCCTTCTTGATTTTGTCACATTACTTTATCATTTCTTGATTTTGTCACTTCTCTTTATTATTTAAATAGTCCACCTTGACTTTGTCACTTTACTTTATCATTAAAATAATGATTTCTTCTTTTAGGTCACTTTGACTTATTTGACCTTGGGGGCTTCAAGCCTTCATGTTGGGGTCCTTCATCTTCGTAAGGCCATAACTCTCAAACCATGAGGAGTTATGTGAGATTCCACATACCATCGGAAATGGAATGACAAGCACTATTCATCTAGGATAGTTTTACCAACAATTTCCTTGATCTTTATCTTATTATTCCACATAAAAGCATGGTTCCTCCAACCATTATTCTAGGATAACTCAATCCGTAAAGCGTCTTCCTGTGAGGGCTTTCACCATAAGGGGACCACTTTGGAGTTCATCCATTTGTGCACCTTATCAATCATGATAAGAAAATAATGAGAGCAAGGGTCCTCCAACCATTCTTCTAGGATAACGCAATCCACAAAGCGTCTTCCCGTGAGGGCTTTCACCATAAGGGGACCACTTTGGAGTTCATCCATTTGTGCACCTTATCAATGATTATAAGACAATAATGATTCATCTATACATTTTTCCAACAATGCATCATATACCAATGAAACCACAACGATCCATCTTCATAATGTATCAATGACAACTCATTGATCCATCTTCATCTATGCATTCTCGTCAAGGAAAACACATACTATATTACATCAATCATAAATCAATCAATCCTTTGACATCAATCAATCACTTGACATCAATCAATGACATCAATTAATCAAACCATTGGCATCAATGACAATACGATCCAAAAAAGGAAACAACGCAAAAGGTTCTCAGAGCTAGCCTCTAGCGGCCCACTTTACATTAAGATGATAATGAATACTACAGAGCCTACGATGTATGCCAAAGAGTTGGGAAACCTTCTAGAAGAGATGCGATGCATTTAACACCACAACTAACTTACAGGCATTTGAGAAATGAGCCATTGATTTTGTGGGACCTATCAACCCACCAGTAAAGCGCACAGGATCCAGATACATCATTACTGCGACATAGTATTTGAAAAGATGGGCAGAAGCAAGAGAAGTCAAGGATTGTAGTGCAACTACAACTGCGCGATTCATATTTGATGATATCATAACTAGGTTTGGATGTCCAAATATCCTAATGAGTGATCAAGGAACACATTTTATTAATAAGACTATTGAAGCCTTGACTCAAGAATTTGAAGTTCATCATCAGAAGAGCAATCCATACCATCCACAGGCGAATGGTACTGTCGAAGCCTTCAACAAGATCTTGGAGACAACGTTGACGAAGATTTGTAGTGTAAACGTGGATGATTGGGATTTGAGAGTACCCACAATATTATGGGCCTATAGAGTCACTTGCAAGAAGATGACAATGCAGACTCCTTTTAATTTGGTCTATGGTCTAGAAGCAGTTGTACCTATGGAATACTTGGTTCCTATTCTAAGAATTGCAGCCTTTACAGATATGGATGAAACTGGCATTGTTCAAAAGAGGCTCGCGCAGTTGGTCTAATTGGAGGAAGACATGTTTATTGCAGGATTTCATCAGCAGGTACAGAAGGAACGAGAGAATGCTTACCATGACAGGAACATCAAGAAGAAAGCCTTTAAGCAAGGAGTTTTGGTATTGGTTTATGATAGCAAGTTCATGAAGCATCCATGGAAGTTCAAGACACATTGGCTTGGCCCATATGAGGTTTCCTATGTCACAGAAGGAGGAGTTGTGCAATTGAAGAATTTGAAGGGAGAATGGAAGGAAGGTTTGGTGAATGGGAGGTGGTTGAAACTATACTATGACAACCAACTGCCTCGCAACTCTCAATAAAAGAAGAAGGAGAAGGGTCTAGGTATCGGGTGCAGTTGAAACTGGGTACTAGACATAGAAAAGACAGTCTGCACACAATGGGGAAGGATAGAGCAGAAATCACAGGCTACGTTGTGCAGTCTGAAGTTGAAGTAAAACAAAAGATTCATATATATAGTGCCTCGGGACAAGTCACAGGTGAGTGTTGGGGGCCTGCTGGGCTTGGGTATGGATTAAGAAAGAAAGCGAAGAAAAAGGAAAAGAAAAGACGAAGTCAGAACTGCAAGGAAGGTATATTGATTGAGATTGGGTCGAAGTGGTTAAAGAAGAAGAAAAGAAGGAGCAAAGAAAGGGAAAGCTAGCCATTGAATGAGGAGATTGAGGATGACAGATCATCAAGGAAGATGGATCATGGATAACTCAGCAAGAGGAAGAAGATGTCAACGAGTGCTTTGGAGAACCTCACGGAAAATATGGAAAGATAGGCTAGAAAAGCTCGGGAAGTATGGGTCAAGTTGACCTAGGGTTTTAGACACTTAGGGTTTTGGTATATAAGGTTTTAGACACCTAGACGTTTGTCATTGTAATGTATAAATAAGAACCTATATGGGAAAAGAGGGGTCCGTCGTTATTGTGGATAATAATTGTGGTTGATACTATTGTGTATTGTGCGAGAGAGAAGTGTTGTGTGCAAGAACATTATGTATTGTAAGATCTTCAGGTGGGTGCGAAGATCAACCCTGTAGCTGGGTGCATGGGGAGGGGAGAGAGGGAAAGATAGAGAGATCTGCAAGTTAAGAGCGCAGATAGAACTATATGTTTTCATATAATATATCAAGGAATGCAGTTATGTGGACATATCCCTAGGGAGAGGGTGAACCACGTATATCTTGTTGTTCTATTGGATTTGTATTATGTTCTTTTACCTTCTGTTATTCTGTTATTGCATCTTAGTGTTAGATCTGAGATATAACTGTGCGAAGTGGGTTTAAGTTGGTAATTGATATCTAGCTGCTGTATTTCTATTATTTTAGATCCACTTTGTATTTCCTATGGTTGTAGACACCTGTGTCCTGCAACCCCCCTATTTCTACTCCGGGTGAGACTGCATCTGCTCCACAGGTGTTGTCGAAAGGACTAGTAGTTAGGACTTGTTGGTGTGCTGTTAGAGATGAACCCTGGGTCTGCCCCTATGCCAACAAACATTGACCTGGGTAATGTGGCATCTGAATCTTTTTGTACATATCATTAAGAGAAACATTCTGAAAGGGACCATCCCCAATGGGTGCACGTTGTGAATTTAATGGGCAATCGATTCTTAGACGAAGTTTCTCTTACCAAAAAATCAAGCGGCTCAGTGATGAACATCACCGATCAAGAGGAATTTTATCCGTTGGAAGAAACAACCATGTTGTTATGGGATCCTGACTTGCCAATGCCTCCCGATGATGTATATGAGGTTCAAGAACTCCCCGATGAGGTTTTGACTATGCAAACATGAAGTAAGGGTCAACCGGTCTCAAGTGACCTTATCACTGTCCAATATTCGAGGGGAAAACAAACAACCGATCACTCGAAAGCACATTTTTTCTCCCAAAGAAATCATATAAACATACATACATGGTATTCACCCAATATGGAATACAACATAGTAGAATAATTAAAATAGTTGAAGGCTAATGTGTTGGTCATGGACATGTGTAGAATTCCCCAACAAAAGGAATTTTTGTTATAGGCCTTAAGGTCAATAGAAGCCCCTATAACAAGCACAGACCTAGGTGAGGTCCGATCTCCCATAGGTCCAAAGAAAAAACCAAATGTAAACGCTTTCTCTATAGACAAAAGAGGAAAGCCATTTTTCCCAACTTTCCTGTTAACGCTTGAAGTCTTCAAGATAAACCTCCATAATTGTTTAGTTGATTCAGATGCATCCTCCAATGTCATGCCATTATCATTCTGCAAGAAATTGAATATAGTTCCGCTAAAAAATGATAAACATGTTATACAACTAGACAGAACTCAGGTAAAGGTTATTGGGGAACTTAAGGATGTCATGATCATAATGGCTACACACCTGAAATTTTTTCAATTAATTGACATTATTGTAGTATATATACCAAAAGATTATTGGCTTCTACTTAGTCGAGATTAGTCCGATAAATTGAATGGATACTTTAGCATGGAATAGGCTCACCTCTGTTTGACACTAAAATGGAATAAAAACATGATTAGGATTGATAGGGAAAGATACCTCAAACATATTGTCACAGATTTAAAATATTTCAACGAACCCTCATCGACAGATTCCCCCATGCTAGGAAACTTCTCCTACGATTATGATTTCGGAAATTTCACTCCCCTCTCATCTAGTGTACCTCTCACTCAAAAATCCAAAATGGATTTTCAAGTGAATCTACTGGTAGCGGCATAAGAAATCATCTTCTGCCAAGAACCTTTGTTGGAAACCACAAACAAGGTATACTAAGATGAGTAAATAACTAGGCATGAATAAGTTGATAAATTGCGCTCACAAGTTTGGATGTTGTACTTTGATGGGTCTAAATCACAAGAAGGGTCGAGAGAAGTATGTATCCTCATTGACCCAAAGGGGAAGAAAAATTTCCTATCCTGTAGACTATAATTTGAATGAACTAATAACACTGCTGAGTATGGAGCTCTAGTTCAGGGACTGAAGAAAGCCATAGAATTAAACATTAAAGAACTAAATGTTTTTGGGGACACTGAGATTATCGTTAGGCAAGTAAAGAATACTATACATTGAAACTCACCCCACTTGAGGAATTACCAAAAAGAGGTGCATAGGCTAATAAAACATTTTTAGGCCTTTAATATTACTGCGGTTCCCAGGTCAAAGAATACTCTTACTGATTCTCTAGCTACTGTAGCCTCAAGGTTATCCCTTTTAGAATACTATGAGGCCTCTAGGTTCACTGTGGAACTACTCTACAAACCATCAGTACCCAACAATATTTCTAATTGGAAGGTTTTTGAAGGAGATGAAGAAATTGTAGATTTTCTAACCAATCAAGAAAATTTTAAAGATTTGGTTATCGATGATGAAGTATTCCAAGAGAAACTAGCAAAAGACGATTTCCATGAATGAAAGGGCGGAACATATCACTCTAATAACAAACCAAGGCTTCACATGACACTAAAAGGGGTAGCCAATTTGGAAAACCTTTTTGACCCGAGGGAAAGATTTAAAGGGTTAAAGAACATAAAGACAGGGAGTTCATGTTCCATATACAAGACTATAAATATAGGAACCCTGGAAAATCCTAAGAATATAAATATAGGCAAAACAATGTCTAAAGAAGACATGAAAGCTTATCTTAAATGTTTTAGAGAATATCAAGATGTCTTTGCATGGTCCTACCGAGAATTGAAAACTTATGACACTCGCATTATTCAACACACAATCCCATTAAAATCCAGAGTAAAACCCTTCCAACAAAAGCTCAGAAAGTATCATCCATCCTTGGAACCCCTCATGTATCAAGAGTTAAAGAAATTACTAGATGCTAAGATTATCTTTTAGGTTAGACACTCTGCCTGGGTAGTAAATTTGGTTTCTGTCAGGAAAAAGTCCGGGGAGATATGCCTATGTGTAGATTTCATAAACCTTAACAGAGCATCAGAAAAGGATAAATACCCAGTCTCACCCATGGAACAAATCTTACAGACTGTGTATGGTTCTGAAATTTTCTCCCTTCTAGATGGTTTTTCAAGTTACAACCAGGTTCTAGTTTTAGAAGAAAACCGATTGAAAACTACCTTCTGAACCAAGTGGGGAAATGTTTCTTATAAACAAATGCCCTTTGGTTTTATTAACGTAGGAGCAACCTTCCAAAGGTCCATGGACGTAGATTTTCAGGGATTGATTAAAAAATGTGTAGTAGTATACTTGGATGACGTGACCGTGTATTCAAAGAACAAAAAATACCACATCCAACATCTAACCCAGATTTTGGAAAGGTGTAGGAAATATGGGATATCTTTAAACCCTAAGAAAACCTATTTTTGGTGTCAAGGAAGGGAAATTAATAGGTCATATTATATCTCAAGAAGGAATTCACATAGATCTAGAACGGATAAAGGAAATATCTGAACTTCCCTTACCCCACAACAAAAAGGCTATGTGATACTTCTTCGGGAAAATTAATTTTTTGAGCAAGTTGACGCCCGATTTCACTAAACCTGTCAAACCCTTACAAAAAATGATTCGCAAGGATGTTTATTTTAAGTGGGATGACAAGCAAAAAAATGATTTCAACAATATCAATACTAGAATATCTCAAGATTCGATGATGCAAAGCGTTATAACCCTAAATTGCACCACACATGCTTACCTGGCATTAGGTCAACTCATATCCTCTCTTTGCCAAAAACACTACTGAACAACTCTTTGAAAATCCTCTTGTGTAAAGGACCACGTGCCCTAACCCATTACCGCATGCGTGTACACGCTAGTTGACCCAAAGCAGCCCGCGTGGACCGACAAAAGCATGAAAAAAGGAAAGTTGCCGACGGAACAAAAAGCTATGGGTGAGTTAACTGAAACTCCCGGCCATGCATGGACGAGGGTTCGTCCAAATACCTAGCTCCTTCTAGCCTATAAAAGAATGGGTAGGGATACCATTTGGAAGGAGGAAGAATATAGCAAAGAAACTCTCCCCATTTACATATTCCATTGTCCCAACCCTTTAGCCTTTCCTAATGCAAAAGGAGATTTAAAGCAAAGAAGTTGAAGGACAGAAGAAGAGGAGCCTAGGATCAGGTTCAAGGAGTGGTGGCCGGTCTCAGCTTTTGTAAGTTGACTCATTTTAAGTAATAAAGAGAATGATTTTCCCGTCCCAATTCATGAACTTTTTATGGTTTGATTAGTTTATGTTTGATTTCTAACTCGTGAGTATATAAGTAGTATGCATGCATAGTTGTTGCTCGTCTTGAATGCAGGTCATATTTGGAAGGAGTATTGCAAACAAGTAATCAAGCACAATGGAGGATCGACATCAAACTCCAGTAACAAGGTAGGTTGATCTTTCCATGCATCTACTAAGAAAAGGGGATTTAAATCTAGGGATGAAGGTAGAAAGTAATTTCTATTCGGTCATATCTGCATGCAAAGTCTGAACTCTATTTGCTAGTCCGTAGGGTGTTTTTCCCCAACAACAGAATTGGCGACCGTACTGGGGATTAACTCTTTAGGGTTCCTGGAATTTTATTTAGTTTTTGGGTAGTTTAAAGACTAGTTTTTCTTGCCTGTCTTTTCTTTTCATTTCTGTAAAGTTTGAGCTAGCAGGGAGTCTATTTTTCCATACCATCTTTCCCTGACTTTTGCTTAACTCTGTTTTTTGGGACCCACAGAGGTACACGTGGCCTGCATAAGGCCTGCACGCATGTAACCACGCCCTATCCTCTTACAGCCCGCGTGTGAATGCTAGCTGTAGAGATAGCAGTAGCATGTAGGAGTTTAAAGAACCTCAGAGGAAGTCCTCCTCTTCCCTGTCAGAATCACATATTCTCAGGGGATTTTCTAGATTTATGTCTGAGTCTTGTTTGCTAACAGTCCTATCTCATATTTTTTTTGCCTTATTATTTTTTTTCCTTGCATTATTTGTTTTTCTATTAGAAAGAGTATCCAGGCCTTCAAGGGATCCTGGTTATCAATACCAGAGGTCTCTTCCTGGTTTGGTCTGTCTGTTTTATTTTTTTCTTAGATTTTAGATATACACGCGACCTGTACAAGGTCAGCCCACGTGTACACGCCCTCTGTCTCTGTTCAGCGTGCGTTCACACGCGTGTTGTTTGAGTAACGGTCGCGTTCTTGTACATGATACTTTTTGTTAAGGGTGAGGCAGCCATCCTCTCCTGTGATAAGAAGTATTCCTCTCAGGTGTTTGAATCTCTGTTTGAACAGTCAATAGCTTAGGATTATTTTTACCCTTAGCTTTCTTTTTTTCATTTAAAAAGTTGTCAAATTTTTTTATTTTTTTATTTTTAACGATTTTTAGACAAGTGTGACAATCATTGTTTTTACAATTGCTGTTGTGTGATTTTTTAATCTGATTCTTTGTGATCTGCGCTTTAAGCCAGAATTGTTTTTCTTGGTTTTTTGCTTGTCAGTATTTTCCCTTTCTTGCTTTACTATCACTTAAATAAATAAATAAAAAATCTCTTTTCATTTTCTTCTTTGGTTGAAGAGTGTGTTTCTACACCATTAGCTAGGGAAAAGTCTTTTATTTCATAAGTTTTTGCAGTTCACCTAGATCATAAGTAGCTCGTAGTCGAGTGAAATTCCTTTGAGTTTGTTGTCCAAAATCTTAGAAAAGTTAAAAAATCTTTCTTTTGAAAAGTTGTTGAAATTTTGCATTCAGTAAAAGTTTTGTTTCCAACTTTTGTATTCATTTTTTTCTTTCTTTTTTTACACATCATAGGTTTCACCCTCATACCCCTTGACGTAAGACAAATCCATAAAAGTAACGCTAAATTTAAAATCTACTAGACTTTTATGTTTGTAGGGTTCACAAACTAGTTCAGGACTAGGGCCTTGGATTAGGTTGGAGAGGAAACTCTTCAAGGCCATTTAAAATCAAACATTGGAGTCTGAGATAGGGAGTGTCTAAGTCTCGTTTCTTGGAATTTATCCAGGACCCCCCTCTAACACAGGGGATAAACATGAGGTCACGTGCGGAAAGGTAGCGGAGATAACCCCTCCAAAGCCGGACCAATCATAGTGGAGAACACATATAGAGGGCTTGTTTTGGGATTCCGTTGTTTGCATTTGCCACGGGGCTTTGTGGGTCTCGAATCTGTTCGAGGTCCTCAGTTGTCTTCTAGACCATTTTCTCTCAATACCCTTGACAGGTTTCAGGCTCGATACCCTACTCATTGTGGTCTACCCGACCTTCGATTGTACCCGCCTGGTGACTGTTTGCGTGCTGGCAACCTAGTTGCCAATATATGTTAGGGACATACACAGGTGACTGTGGGGGTATACCGCGGTACCTAGGATAGAAACTGGGCCACGCTTTGTAGAGTATACCTGGAGGGTGCATCTGTGTTCGAGTTTCACTTGCACCGGTAAGTTGCTCTAGTGTTGGCTGTTGTAACTGTTCTTCCAATTAATTTAATGTTTGCTTGTCTTATCTTCTAGGGACTTTTTTCTTAGTGTGTGTTACTTTTGAGCATTTAGAATACCTTAGAGTGTCTTGGATCTTCTCACATAGTGGAGGATCCCGAGCTCTGTCGGTCACGAAGGCTTCTTGGCCTGTCGTCGGTTACATTGGAGCCACCCCTGCCACCATTAAGGCGGAAGCTAGACCAACAAGGGTCTTTTGAAGCGATCGGGTTACAAACCATTGTGCCTGAACAACCCCCGGAGGAATCAACCATTTTGGACCTTGAAGAAACTGCTCTTGGCTTGGTTGAAACCTCAACCACTGATCTCTTGGCACCTTTTATTGTACCAGTTCAATTTTACGAGCACCATACAATGTCGCACACAACAATGGAAACAAATGTTGTTACTTCTTCTGGGAATTCGTCAGTTCCCACCACGGTTGTCACCACAGGAGATTCATCTCCTAACCTACCATTGTCGGTCCAAGCCACCATGGTCTCGATTGCTACTACTTTTCACAGTGGTCCGAACCCGTCTTTGGTGGCGGCCACAACCCCTTTCACACCTAGTGCGACATGCCCTCCGTTCTCATACGGTATGCCTAGTTCAGGTACAAGTCCTGTACTGTCCTACTCCACTTTACAGAATTTGCGTCTAGGGGCAGGGAGCTCTAGCACTCCTTTGCAAGGTCACATGGGGGGCACTCCTATCCCTTTTAACGCTTTTCCTTATGCAGGAGGTCATATCCCTCCTTCATCCCCTTCACTCGGTGGTTCACATCAGCAATCCATCAGCCAACCTACACACAATAGTTTATTTGGAGCGGGGAGTCAAGGACCACCTTCGCATAGTATGCCGGTAGGTTCGACACCGTTTTCTTGGAACAAAACATTTGGTAACAACACCTTCTCGTCAGCCACTTTCCTGACTGGGGGAAACCCCATTTTTGGACAATCTACTCCTGGGTAGGGTACTATTCCTGCACAGGGGGCAAACTTAGTAGGACCTTGGAATTCAGGGCAAGGATCCGTTCCCGCTCTGAAATTCCGATCTGGGGTAATTCTTTCCACAATCAATGGAACCTTGGACAAACTACTATGCCTATCCCTACGGGACCCGCATGGGGTAATCCTTCCCAAATTCCTTCGAATACAATGCATGCCCAACAATCCATGTCCTATTTGGGAAATCAACCGATGATGTCTCCACAGATGCAAAATCCTTACGTTAGCCAGGGCCATGGTTTTTACCAGAATCTGGGCTAGCAGCCAAACTTTTCCTGGCAACTTGGTGCCACTCAAACTCCAGGACCCTTTTTCCCAGGTTATCAACAACAACCCAAACTACCTTTCCTGGCGACTTTACACTTGCCAGATTTGACAAGGTTGTTGAATGACCCTATTTGTCACGATCCGCGTTGGCCTCCTATGCCGATGAAGTTGCCTTCGGACATTCCAAAGTTCGAAGCCAAGCCTAATGAAGATCCAGGAGATCATGTGACTACCTTCCATATTTGGTGCTCATCTAACTCATTGAAAGATGACTCCGTACAGTTGCGATTGTTTCAACGTACTCTCATTGGGAGTGCCGCGAAATGGTACATTGAGCTCGATCGCTCAAGATACTCTTGTTTTGGTGAATTGGCGATGGATTTCCTTAACCATTTCTAGTTACCTATGATATATGACACTGGCATAGAGCTGCTCGCTAATTTCGAACAGACAACAGTGGAACATATCTCTGATCACATCCGAGAATGGAGACGCCGGAAGAGTTTAATCAAAGTACTAGTCCCACCAGCATTCTGTTAGAAAAATAGGACTGCGGAGCAATAAAATAAAACAAATGCAGAAACAAAACACAGAAGACACACAATACAAGAGAGACACATATTTACGTGGTTCACCCAGTGTGGGCTACGTCCACCAGAGAAATTGCCAGGTCCTTCCTTTATTATTATCCAACAAATGAAGGGATACAACCTACAACAAAACCTACTGTAACTTCCTCTTCTTTCTCTCACAATATCCTCTCTCAGAATACAATATTCACCATCAACCATAGCCGCAATACATTTCCCTCATAAAAGAGGGTTTCCTTATAGGGCAAAAAACCCTAACATAATCTCTACCGTTAGATCTGCGACCTTATAATGAACGGTCCAGATTTACAATGAAATTACAATATACTTTTATAAGGAAATTTTTGCTTCGGGGGCTTCACCCATGAACCCCCGTTGGGGGCCCGCTTTCCCCCAGACCCCCCAACCGGGGGGATAGCCCCCCCGAACCCCGTAGAGGGGGTACCCCCCCTCTGCACTCCCCCGCGTGGAAGAGTGTACATACTTCTGGGGTGTAAATACTTCATGGGGTATAAACACGGTTGAAAGTAAAAGACCTATAAATCAGGAAGATAATCATGCTCCACAACCAACACATTCCTGCTTGAGTGGTTCCTTAAGTCTTTGGTCCCGCAGCTATCCAAAGATGTCGCGACATCCAAAGTTTTCTCTGAAGAAGACGCCATCATGAGGGCTCAACAGTTTGAGCTCATCTATTCTCAGTCCGATTTATTATACAACATCTTTCTAGATGCGCCACGTTCAATACTGGATAAAGCTAGACAGAGAGCTGGACCGCATGACGATGGTATCGTCAGTTCAGCACAAACTAATCCCGCTGAGCAATTGACAAAGTAGTTGCAACAGTTATCCATACAACACACAACGACCATCCAAACTACTACTTTGGCTTCTCTCCCTAACCAAACGTCAGAAGTACACATAGTGTAGTCGACTAACCCAAAGGCCACCCAACAGCCTGAAGGGAAGAAAAAACAATGAAAGAAGGGTAAGGGGGATAAAAAACCCAATGATAATGCTGGCGGGGACAACACTAAAAAATGGAAGGCGAGGTATCCATGCAACTTGTGTGTGGAAGACCACCTGACTCATCTATGTCCTTGGCTTGCAGAGGGCCAAAAATTTGTCACACAACAACAACATGCGGTGTTGACGAACCCATTTCAGCATGGGCAAAATCTAACTCAAGCCTCTACAAGTACAGAAGGGGGCAGCCAAGAAAATTGCCCACCTACGAACAACCCCTCATCCGTGAACGTATATATGGTTACGGGTGATGCTTTCATATCGACTAGAGTGCACGATTATAGTAAACCAAGCGCTTCTGAGAAGGGTAAAGAAGATGACCTCCCATCTCTTCCTCTATAGATTGAGAATACGTTGGGAGAAACAATGACATGCATTCCAAAAGGTGCATTTAAAAAGGCTTCTCATAACCCAAATGCAAGGTCCGCCCAGAACTACTCTGTGGTGGAAGATTTATCACAAACCCCTTGTGCGATATCTGCTTTGGAGGTCCTCCAAAGTTGCCCTTCTCAGAGAAAAGCCTTGTTAACCGCTTTGGGCTCTACTGAGACTTGTAATCCAGGTACCATCATGTTAGATACAACTGACTTAAAACCTCCTCTGCCTTACCACGTAGCATTTCAGATAGTAGTGGCTTACCCGACGAAAACTTTTACATGGAATATCTTCCACACAGTGGTCGATGAGGGTGCCTCGACATGCGTTATGTCGTTGGCATGTTGG
This sequence comes from Picea engelmannii, assembly GCA_009831015.1. Classification (NCBI taxonomy): domain Eukaryota; kingdom Viridiplantae; phylum Streptophyta; class Pinopsida; order Pinales; family Pinaceae; genus Picea; species Picea engelmannii. The sequence continues at coordinate 57,339 of ML826118.1, forward strand.
AAGGCCATTGGCGAACCCATTTTGTCTCCATCAACTACTCTCCTCACTGCTTTCGACGGTCATTCGTTCCGACCACATGGAATCGTTCCTTCTTTCCCCGTGCAGTTAGGAGGGAAGACCGTGTGTGTCTAAGTAGAGGTAGTCGATGCTCCCCTCAACTATAATCTCTTGTTAGGACAGAGTTAGACTTATTCTATGCAAGCTGTGGTTGCTACAGTTTTCTGGGTCTTGTTGTTTCCACACGAGGGCCGAATAGTGACCATCGATCAATTGTCTTTCTCCAGACCTGACCCAGCTTTGGGGGCATCCACGGTCCTGCTGATTGATAATCCTCAACCAGGTGTCGTCAACGTAGGAGTTGGTTTGTGCCCATCGTTGATGGATACTTTTGATTAACCAACTCCTCACGGCGATGTCAAATTTATATCTAATCACCATAAGGTTGAGATTTTTCAAGTTTCGTCGTTCCGCATGACTTACTTCGAGGATCCATGGATTCTTCCTTCCCCATCAGCCATGATGGATGAGACAGGGCACCCAAGCATGTCCATGCCCTTGTCTACCACTGAAGTAGGGTACTCTTTAGTTCATCAAGCTTCATCTAACACTGATCCGACTCCCACACAACAGTTAGATCCACTTCTAGAGCCTATTTGGGCTCAGGGTTCTCTCACTAACGTCGATTCGTTAGACTTAGTCTTGCCTTTTGATGAAGCAGTAATCGAAGCAATGACTAGTCCAGACAAACCTTGGGAAGATCTTCATCATAGATCATATTTTCTCCCAGAGTTGAGCCGAATCGAACCAGGAGAATTCACCATGACCATGACGGGAGATCAGTCGTGTCCTATTAATCTCTTAGCTACACATGAAATTTATGCTGAGGGAAATATGGCAACTATCGCTGAAACTATACCAATCAACATCTCCTGAAACCCTGGCATCATGGAGAGCGTCTTCGTCGGAGTGGATTGCTCCCCCACAGAGATTCAAATATACATGGATCTTTTCAAGGAATTTCGCGACGTTTTTGCCTGGTCTTATGAAGAAATGGCAGGTATTGATCCAAAAATAGTTGAACATGAAATCACAACATATCCTGATGCCAAGCCTGTTCGACAGAAACTTCATCCAATTAATCTTAAGAAAGCAGCAGCCATCAAGATTGAGGTTTAGAAATTGCTAAAGGCAGGTTTTATCTATCCTATCCATTTGACTCAATGGTGTCAAATCCTGTGCAGGTCAATAAAAAACAAGGTATGATTCGTGTATGTACTGATTTCCGTGATTTGAACAAGGCATGTCCCAAAGATAATTTTCCAACACCGTTCATCAACCAGATCATTGATGAATGTGCTGGTTGTGAAGCCTTTTCTTTCATGGATAGTTTTTCGGGATATAATCAAATCCAAATCAAACCCGAAGACCAACACAAAACAACATTCATTTGTCCGTGGGGTACATTCGCATATCGTAAGATGCCTTTTGGTCTTAAAAATGTCGGAGCCACCTTCTAGCGGGCCATGTCTTTTTCTTTTCATGATCTCAAGCATATAGTCGAGGCCTATCTAGATGATTTAGCATCACGATCTCACAAGAGAATGGATCATCCTACACACCTTAGACTAATCTTTGAACGCTGTCGCTACTTTAGGATTCGCTTGAATCCAAACAAGTGCAGCTTCTGCGTAACATCAAGACGTTTTTTAGGTTTCATCGTATCAACAACAGGGGTCATGGTCGATCCTCTCAAGGTGGAGGCAATAATCCAGTTTCCCCCCCCATGCACAATCCTACAACTTCAGAGTCTACAAGGCAAGGTGAACTTCTTACGACGCTTCATCGCCAACTATGCCGAAATCACCAAGGGCTTTATGCGTTTACTGAAGAAAGACGTTCCCTTTTTCTGGGATGAAGCCGCTCAATGCTCTTTCGATGCATTAAAACATGCCCTCACAACTGCGCCTCTGCTATGACCACCTAACTATAACAAAGATTTGTTATTATATCTGGCTGCTGCAGAGTCAACCATTGGCATGGTTTTAGTTCAGGAAAATGATTCATTCTCATAATACATGATTTATTACCTGAGTCGAGGCCTTGTAGGACCAGAAATGAATTATTCTCATATCGAAAAACTTGCGTTGGCAGTGGTTCATGTTGTTCAACGGTTCCGTCATTATGTTATGTTTCACAAGACCACCGTCATTACTGTCGTGAATCCATTCCAGTACATGTTGACACGACAGGTTATAGGCAGAAAAATCAGTAGATGGATAGTCATCCTCCAGGAATTTGACTTAGACTTCATTTCAACGAAGTCCAACAAGTCTTTCGTCTTTGCAGAGCTTATTTTCGAACTTCTGGTTGATTCAGGTGACGTTGTGCCTAAAGAATCGCCTATCCGGGGAGATATTTTTTTGATCACATCTTCAGATCCCTAGTACGGAGATATACTTATCTATCTCCATACTTTGAAGTGCCCCACTTATGCTTCTCGTGATGAGCGTCGGCGTATACGCCATCAGGCTAAGAATTATCTCATACTCAATGATACGTTGTATCAGAGAGGTGTAGACTGCATCTTACGTCGATGTCTCACACATGAGGAGGAAGTCATCATGCTCAACGATTGCCATACCAGAGCTTGTGGCGGTCATTTGTCTGGGTTGGTAACAACCCAAAAGATTCTACGAGCAGGTTACTTCTGGTCGACGCTTATCAAAGATTGTATAGAATCGGTTAAGAAGTGCCATCCGTGCCAAGTCTTTTCTCGGAAGATGAGGGCACATCCCGCTCCTATGTTTCCTGTCATCAAAGTTGGTCCCTTCACCAAGTGGGGGATTGATTACACTACTTGCAACCCCCCGTCCGCAAGGGGGCATCGATATATCATCGTAGATGTAGACTACTTCACTAAGTGGGTCGAATCTATGCCAATGTTTAAAGATGATGGAGAGACTACAACGCTCTTTTTATTCAACCAAATCATAGCAAGGTTCGACATCCTGAGAGAGATTGTTATTGACCATGGCAGTCACTTTCAGAACCAAATTATGACTGAATTAACATCAAATCTTGGGTTACGGCAAGAGCATTCATCACCCTACTACCCCCAAGCCAATGGGCAGGTGGAATCTGTAAACAAAACTCTTAAGACTATTCTACAACGAACTATCAACTCAGCCAAGTCAAATTGGCATTTGATGTTATACTCGACATTATGGGCTTACCAAACATCTGTTAAGAATGCAACTGGTTTCTCACCTTTTCAACTCGTTTACAGGTTGGAGGTAGTCTTGCCCATCGAATGTTAGATCCCATCTCTAAAATTGTCACATACCCACTACGACGTAATAAAATTTTCATTCTTCCTCAAGGTACAGAATCCCCAAAGTCGTACGGGGGTCTAGTGCAAACTAGTTCTTCCCTGTTCACCTCCCTGTGATCGTGGGTTAGGAACATAGGCCAAACAAACCAGGTGCCTTTTCATGTTTCACAACTCAGCGATACCATTGAGTCTAATCTTGAAGGTAGAATGGCGAGGGGGCTTCAGAACGAAATCCTGGCCGTAGATCTGGGCGTGCAGATTTTGGCCGTCCAGATCTACCCGCTGCTTAACGACAAAGCACTAGCTCCCTTTCTTTAGTCTCTAGTTCGATAGGACCACATACGCGCCTAAATGTAGGTGCCTTTCACAACTCGCGATCTCGCGAATCGTGAGTCAAAGACCCTCGAATTTTCTTCACAATTCATCGATATCCGAGATCATGAGAAGGGGTATAGCTTCCTTCTGTCAGCGTCCTCTACGCATGACCACCGGCTAGGCTAAACTATAGCTCCTCTCGCTATTCGCCACTTCGTGAGTTCAATGGTTGAACTCTCGATCCTCCCTTATGCGATTCTCCGAGACTTGAAAGTCAGCGAAGGTTGACCTCCCCTTCGTACTATTCGCAACTCGCCCTTTTCGCGAGTTGTAGAGTCGAATCCTGGCACCTTCCCTTCATGAACCCTCGAGAAGCGATATTTAATCTTCCCTCTCGCGTTCTCACTACTCACGACTTCGTAAGTCCAAGTGTTGAGCTCTCATGCCCTTCTCCCGCGAATCCCCGAGACACGAGAGGTCAACGGAGCATTGACTCCCTTCTCTAGGCGATGTGTGTCCACCCGTCAATCACACGGGCCCCACTTGAAGTTTTTCCATGTGTTCTCTCGTGCTCGGCTCTCGGCACTTCACTACTCACGAATTGGAGCACCCAACCTTTGGGCTCTTACCTTGCGAACCTCCGAGTTCACGAGATCCCTCGATCTCTGCCACCTGTCCTCCTCAGATGGACGGCTCTGATCCTCTCGTGGCTTCGCCACTCGCAACTTGGAGCATCCAACCTTTGGGCTCCTACCTTGCGAACCTCCGAGTTCATGAGATCCCTGGATCTCTGCCACCTGTCCTCCTTGGATGGACGTCTCTGATCCTCTTGTGGCTTCACCACTCGCGACTTGGAGCATCGCCCCTTTGGGCTCCTACCTTGCAAACCTCCAAGTTCATGAGATCCCTGGATCTCTACCACCTGTCCTCCTTGGATGGACGGCTCTGATACTTTTTGCCCCTATTCATGAGGCTTAACCCTCGTCTATCTCCCTACAGATCTAACGACTATCGGGTTTCCTCGCTAAGATCTGACGGTTCAGATCGGTCCCGATGCCACGCCCTTTCCTACTGCTCTTTGGACGTGGAAAACCAACGATCCAGATGTTCTCATGGAGCCTGGGGGTCTACGATTCTGATTTCCTTGCTATTCATGAAGGTAGAGGAAAAGGGTTAAGGAAATTAATGCCCTTGTTTATTCCTTCGATTTAACGGTTGTGAATGACCGCAGATTCCCCGATAGGATCTCATCCGTTGATCAATACTTATCCCTACGCTGCTACTTCGGGATTTTAAGAGGGTCATTCCTCTTCACACAGGGTTGTTAAGACTTGCACATTCAAGTCCTTTTTCCAGGTTCTTGGTAAACTTTTCCAAGGGGGGAAATCTCTGTGAAGAGGTCTATTCCAGAGCTTTCCTGGAGACAGATAAAGGTAAACAGCTTTCCCGAGAACGGGCTGGAAGCCTAACTTAGTTCAACCTAGGCATACTTAGATTCATTTATCAACGTAAGTCATGCATGGCTTCCTCTGTCATAAGCATATATATATAT
>ML826118.1:62845-75432 GCA_009831015.1 Picea engelmannii
TATATATTCCTATCAAAACTGCACAGACATTCTTACATTGAAATCGTTCACAATTTCACAATTCTATGAGCATATATATATATATATATATATATATATATATATATATATATCAGTCTATGAATTTCAAGATGCAATATGTAAAACACTTATTAGAAATAGCACCAGAAGTGGGTGTGACTACTGAGAGGGGTGCTCGTTTCCACCCAACCGTAGGCGTAGCGACTCCCAACGGATTTACCACTAACCACCCCCGAGCTGAGACCACGATGCTCTGAGACTGTGTCTCTCTGTATGCCAGTGACCAGGAGCGAAGGTTGCAATCCTTCCTCTCTGCTATCACTCACTCTGCGTAAAAACTGCCAGAGTTCCCCTTGCGTCTTCCCTTTCAATCGTCTCTTCCATACGCCTTATCCTCTCGCGAGGTTGCGTGTGGCACGATTACCCTGGCGCCGATCAGGCCTGACGGCTCTATGGATGGGCGGTTCACCATCCCATCCCTCATCAAGCCATCCACCTACCAGCTTGCGAGGCATTGAATTTTAGGGCCAGCGAGCCGCTTTTGGTTCTCCGGGCCAGTGGAGTCCAAATACGGTATTTAATTCTTGGTGGAAGTTAACGCCACCCTTTCAGGTGTCCTCCACCGCCATCGTGGTCTCTTTTTCTGCACATCCCCTCATCAACAGTCCTGCAATAAATTCAGAATGTTATTCACATTCATTGACCTTTTCCTCAAGGTCCATTTAGATCACATAATCATAGTTATGAGTTTGCCATAGTTCTTGTCCAGTCCAGATATATATATATATATATATATATATTTACAAGTTGGGGGAAACAGGGTGTTACAAAAATTGGCAGTACAATTATTGCCATACACTTCTCCACTTGAAGAACGGTTAGTACACCTTGAGCAACTCAATGAGAAGCATCATGATGTGGCCCTGGACAACGAGGCTCACAAACATAAGGTCAAGTGTCAGTATGATAGGTCCGTTCGTCCTCGGATTTTCTCTGAAGGCAACCTTGTCCTGGTCTATGACCAAGATAAAGACCCCCTGGGGGCAGGAAAATTCAAACCCATGTGGTTCAGACCCTTCATCATAAAAGAGGTATTAAAAAAGGGTGCTTATCATTTGGTTGATTTTGAAGGGAATGCTTTGGCGGAGCCTAGAAATGGGCTCTACCTCAAGAAGTATTACTCATAGGCAGGTCACTGTGGGTAACTTTTTGTAACATATGTATAGTCTTTGTACTATTACTTTTTAGTTTCTTTTAAGTATTATGGACGTGTCATTGATGTTATCTTTCATCAATATGGAAGATGTCAAGAGATTCTGAGGTGTTCGTTGGGTATGCAGACGATGCTAGTGGGAACACTCGGAGGCTTGCCTCCGCAACTTGGATAATATTTAAACCTCAGGGCCAATTGTTATCTTCCGGAGGTATATTCTTAGGTGACACCACAAATAATGTCACCGAGTATAGTGCAGTTATTGAGTTTCTTCGTGACGCCTTGTCATTGGGTATCTCTCATCTCCGGGTCTATCTCGACGCTCAACTGGTTGTGTCGCATCTAAACAGAGTATACCAAGTTCATGATCCAACTTTACACCAATAATTCCTTAGGGTACGTCTCTTAGAATGAAACTTTGATTATATAACATATTTTCATGTTCCTAGGAGATTAAACCAAATTACAGATACTCTAGCTAATCAAATTTTAGATTGGCATCTTGCACACATATGAAAGAACATTGACATAAGCATGTAAATACATTTTTTCACACGTGATCCATAAGACACAAAAGATCAAAAAACCATATATAACATCATAAAACAACCAGAGTACAAAGATGGACACAAGCGCCTAAAAAATGGGACTAATAACGAGTCACAGGGATTATGCCCTCAAAAATATATACAAGTAAGTGCTCGTGGCATGCAAAAAGTCTAAATAGGTTCAGGGCCTATGGGCCCTGTTATAATAGTCCACAGCATGGGCTAAACACCTAAACAATCAGACCCACGTCCGAGGTGCCCCCACTACATGAGGCTGTATGGATGGCGGCATGTCCTCTATCTCTGCCATCGGGACTATGCGAGTGAGTGCAGTGAAGTTCCGCTCAACTTGTCTAAGGACCCTCTCAGCCTCCCCGGCTGGGAGGTTCCCTGCTACTGTTGCTCCCCCGATGGCGACAGCTGCGACTTCTGGCTGTGGACGACGCTTGTTCTGTGCATAATCGACAGGTCGCACGGGTCCCACATATGCATGCAACAAACATATACCCGTCAAATACTATGGCATACAAAAATGATATATATAACAAAAATGACATAAAAATTACATATGAAAACAAAAAAACTACAAAGGTGGAGACTTACCCATCTCCCCTTGCTCTTCACCAGGAGGCACGGGTATCTCAGGATCTCTAGAAAAATCTATCCCTGAATATGGGTAATCCTTGATCACAGGGATCTGCCGTGACAACCACACAAAGAAGTCATCATCGAAGGAATCATTGGTCCTTCCACCACCGTGTCGTGGCAGTAATACTGCCCATATACACACTGCAGGAAAAGAGGCCTGATGTCCTCGTACTACTTCCCGAGGACTAAAGCTCGGAACTCTCTCAAAGAAGAATGAACACAAAATCATCCCAAACCCGAAGTTCCTTTGTGTCCGTTGTTGGCAATCTGTCAATTGCCTCTTCATGCACTCGAGCAGTGTGGTACTCCAGTCAAAAATCTGTGCATTCAAGCATTGGATAACACAGTTCATCTATGCACGAGACGCTTGATGCAAGGCTGTTGAATCGGTAATCCGCCCAATCAGTAATAATATTGCCTGCAGTGATAGGTTAGTGATCTTACTGATGGGTACCTGGGAGCCCTCACAGTTAGTCCTAGCCTCATAGTGCTTGGCTATCAGTTCCAATATCTTATTTGGTCCCGTAGGAAACATCCTGAAGTTGACTGGTTCCCCTCTCCTTGAGAGGCCAGTCAAAAAATAGATATCCTCGGTGGTGGGCACCGATGATTGCCCCTCTAGCATGAAGGCCTCTGCATCAGGGTGCCAGTAGTCAATCAAGGAATTCAGTAGCCTTGGTTGTGCCCGCATAAATGGACACAGGAAGAACTTCAGTAAACCACATTGCATCAACACGGCCATGACATTCAGATCTCCCGCAACCAACTCACTGATTGCTTCATGCTCCCTTTCCCTCCACTGGACATACATCCTGCCAACACAACAAAGTTCAGGAGGGTCAGTACTTGCCCTTTAGTTCTCTTTTTTCTACAAAAGGGGGGTCCATGTGTGCTTTAGAGGTGACAATCATGTGTACACGCGGGCAAACTTTACTCTGCCTGAGTGTACATGCGGCCTGTCCAGAGACAACCCGCGTGTACCTAGGGCCGACCTTTTAAAGGTCGACGTCCACTCAAAAAATGAAATAAAATGCAAAATTGAGGAATTGAATAGCTAGATAAGGGAGTTTGTACTTACTTGGTCCAAGCAGAAGTTCATTTTGTCCATTGTAGCTCCGGAATCACCGTTTTTAGCAAAGGGGGTCTTTTGGCTCCAGAATCAATTTCCAAATCAGCAATAGTGATAATGAGCTTCCAACTTCTATTTATAGACTTTTTGGCCTCTTGTTGTCACTTTTTTGGCCTCCCTTATCAGTTTCTTTATACCAAAAACTATTTAGAGTGATTCAGGAGTTATATGGGAGGGATTTGATCAGGTATTGGGACACTTTTTTTGAGTTTTGAGAAAATTTTGACTGTCCATGATTTTTTTTCCAAGAATCAACTTGAGCATATAGGTTAGGTTATTACCCCGACTTTTGCGTCTCGTTGTCTTTTTCCTCTGCTATAGGATTGATCCCATCAGGTTGTGACACAGAACCATCATATCTACTTTAGAAGTGTCACAACTTGGCGGTAGAGCTTACCAGAACATGGATTCCCTAGGTAGGTCCTGGTTGCATTATGGTTTCCATGCCGTCTCTAAAACACTGTAGGCTCGGGAGTCCTTATAGTCTTTCCTGAATATGAGTTTGAGCCTCATTTGCATGATTCTTCTTCGCTCTTTGTCTCACCCTCAGGACTCCAAAAAAATAATGGGTCTCCTTTTAAGCCCTTTTTAGACCCTCTAAACATGAAAAGATTGCCGAGCGATCTTGTGGCCTTTCACGCTCATTAAACTGAAATTTGAAGTCACGTTTGTCTGGCGGTAGTTTACCCCTTTTTCGGTCTGGACGGTCAACTGTACGAAAAAAGGTATACTCTATAGAACTTTCGTTCTTTAGAAGAGTACTCTTAGGTATAATTTTATCCCTGTTTTCGGGCCTGAGGGACTAAACTTATGAAAAAGAAACCCCCACGGATTCCATAGTTAAGCTCTTTTCAGACTCCCTAAAATTGAAAAGATCACCGAGTGACCTTATTCTTTCACACTCGTTAAATTAGTCCAGAAGAATGTTCCTGACGGAAGCCATAGTTAATCTTTTTCCAGACTCCTTAAAAATGAAAAAATGGTCGAGTGTTCTTGTCCTTGTCACACTCGTTAAAATGGTTTTGAATCGACGTCTAATCGGTGCTAGTTTGCCCTTCTTTCGAACCGACTAGACTATATTCGAAAAAGGTACCCCAATGGAGTCTCCTTTTATGTTTTCTCAGACTCTCTAAATATGAAAAACCACCGAGCTTACCTTCTTTGGGATCGTTAAACTTACATCGAAGGACGTTACCATTGTGTGTTTTATCAACCCCATTTGCATACCTTATCCGCCATCTTTGTGACAGTTTTCTTCTGCGTCTTAACACCTTTGGTCGCCGAAGGATTTTTTCCGAGTATCATTTTACTAGAACATCAGTCTTGTCCTTGTGTCTTGAGCTTGTATGTTTGCAACACTCGTTCCTCCATTGTAATGTAATATTCCTTTATTCTTTTTCCACCATTATCGAAAAAGAACAAAAAAATCAAATATACCCCAAAAAGAGGAAGGGAAAAGTATTTTCTTTATTGGCAGCATAATGAGTCACCCTTGGATAAAGCACATCTGTCCATTTGTTCATCAGACTATGGGATGTAGTATGACCTTAGGAAGCTGTTCTCTCTATATAGAGTTGTGTCCTCCACCGTTTGGTTATTCTTCCAAACATATGGAGAGTTTGCGTTGCCTCCTGCTTCGTAGACTTATGATTAACATTCATGCTACCTGAGTCTCATCACTTGTCGTGATATTGTCCAAGGGAAGTTTGTCACTAAGCCTGAGTCAGCCCCTTTGAAATGTGTCTTTTTTCCACATACCCGACCATCCTGAACATCCAATCAAGTCCTTGTTCGAAATCACTGAAGCCTTCAGTTCGATCATCAAGATTATCAAGTCCATGACCGACGAGCCGTCGAAGACCTCTGGGTAGTGCAGTCGTACACTCATATTACACTCCCACCTGAGTTTTGAAATATTTTGAAGTTGTTTCTCGAGCTCTGAAGATCTCATCTCCAGCCATCAGGCTGAATCAACTTCTAGAAGATGGATACTCTGTATGTATATCTTTCTGATTTCGAGATGTAGCTCTGCTGTGTATTGTTCGCAGCTACTCTTTTTAGTTATTTGACATGGATATACAATGTATTTGATTGGTAGCCATGGCTCTATTTTTATCCCAAGCATGGGTATGCCCACCTCGGTCAGACATTTTTTATTTTGCAGATGGCACCTCCTGGTTCCTGATCCTTGGGCTCAATCGTTCGGCACATCAGTAAAGATTGGTAATGTATTTTGGCCATCGGATGATATTCTAACCTCACACATTAGGGGGCATCTGTTATAACCCTAAATTGCACCACACATGCTTACCTGGCATCAGGCCAACTCATATCCTCTCTTTTCCAAAAACACTGTTGAACAACTCTTTGAAAATCCTCTTGTGTAAAGGCCCACGTGCCATAACCCATTACTGCACATGTGTACACACTGGCTGACCCAAAATAGCCCACGTGGAGCGACAAAAGCATGAAAAAAGGAAAGTTGCCAACAAAACAAAAATCTACGGGTGAGTTAACTGAAACTCCCAGCCATGCATGGCCGAGGGTTCATCCAAATACCTAGCTCCTTCTAGCCTATAAAAGAAGGGGTAGGGGTACCATTTGGAAGGAGGAAGAATATAGAAAAGAAACTCTGCCCATTTATGTATTCCATTGTCCCAACCCTTTAGCCTTTCCTAATGCCAAAGGAGATTTAAAGCAAAGAAGTTGAACGACAGAAGAAGAGGAGCCCAGGATCAGGTTCAAGGAGCGGTGGTCAGTCTCAACTTTTGTAAGTTGACTCATTTTAAGTAATAAAGAGAATGATTTTTCCATCCCAATTCATGAACTTTTTATGGTTTGATTAGTTTATGTTTGATTTCTAACCCGTGAGTATATAAGTAGTATGCATGCATAGTTGTTGCCCATCTTGAATGCAGGTCAGCTTTGGAAGGAGTATTGCGAGCAAGTAATCAAGCACAACGGAGGATCGACATCAAACACCGATAATGAGGTAGGTTGATCTTTCCATGCATCTACTAAGAAAAGGGGATTTAAATCTAAGGATGAAGGTAGAAAGTAATTTCTATTCGGTCATATCTGCATGCAAAGCCTGAACTCTATTTGCTAGTCCGTAGGGTGTTTTTCCCCAACAACACAAAGTCCTGACTTTAGTAAATATTTTTTCCTCTACACTTTCTCCTCTGATCAGTCCTTAGCTGCAGTTTTGACCCAGAAAGATGATGATAACAATGAGGCACCGATATCATTTATGAGGACTAACCTCCAATGAGCCGAATTGAACTACCCCACTATAGACAAATAGGCTTATGCGGTGTACAAAGAAGTAAAACATTTCAGATCTTACATCCTAAAAAATCACACCAAATTCATCGTGCCTCATCCCGCAGTCTAATCCCTATTCACTCAACATGAAATGGGGGAGAGAAGTGGGAATTGGATAACAGTTTTCCAAGAATTTGATCTACATATAAAACCTGCCAAATTAGTGAAGGGGCAAGGATTGTGTAAACTAGTTGCATAAGCCCAAGACCGAATAAATGAAGACCCCGGGTGGGAGAATGAATTAGCATTATGGTGTAGTGAATATTTATACATTCCCCTAGGGCAAGATTCTTGTTATGGAAAACTAATTTACCTCCTGCATCATGGGACTTGCCCAAAAACCTAAAACCTAATGAGAGGAGAGCTATCAGGCTAAAATATGCACAATATCGCCTCATAAATTCAATACTTTTCCATGTAAATTATGATAGATTACTCTTGATATGTCTCAAACGTAAATATGCAGAAAAGGTTCTGAGGGAACTCCATGATGGTCTTGCAGGTGGACACTTTGCAGGGAATACCACAACTCACAAAATATTATGAGCCTGCTATTACTAGCCTACTCTATTTAGGTACGATCATACATACGCCAAGAACTGTAAAACTTTTCAAATGAGCGCGGGGAGATAAAAGAGAGAAACTATCCCACTCAAACCACTGACCATATCTAGACCATTCTAGCAATGGGGGTTAGACATCATAGGGTATATTACCCCAGATTCTTCAAAACAACATAAATACATACTGACTACTACAGACTATTTTACGAAATGGGAAGAGGCCATCCCTTTGACTCACGTGAATGAAAAGGTTGTAATCCAATTCATTGAACAACAACTGATCACAAGGTTTAGGATGCTCTCTCTTCTTGTGTTTGATAATGTTGCTTATTTTTATTCTACTCTATTAACAAAGTTCTCTCTAGACAAAGGAATCATAACAAGATACTCTGCAAAATACTATCCACAAGGGAATGGGGTGGCAGAATCAACTAATAAGATCCTTATGAGGATCTTGAAGAAAACAATTGCATTCAATGAGAGGAATCGCCATAGCTCACTTCATAATTCCTTGTGGGAAGACAAATTAACACCCAAGAAAGCTATAGGGAACTCCCCATACTTTCTGGTATACGGACAAGAATCCATTCTCCCAAATGGGTTATATCTTCCATCACTTCAACTTGCTTAGGGTTCAAGAGGACATCCCTCATCAATTATTCAACAAATAATTGATACCCTCCTCATGTTGGAAGAAGAAAGAGAGAAAGAAAAGTCAAAGTTCATCGCTCATCAACATATAGTTAAAAGATGGTTTGACAAGCATAAGGCCAAAGAGAATAATTTTGAAGTAGGAGACTTAGTCCTAAAATGGGATAGAGAAAATCAACCTAAGGGAAAACATTCAAAGTTTCAGAATCTATGGCTCGTACCTTTCCAGGTATCCAAGCAAATTGGGGTGGACATGTATCAGTTGCAAAATCTAAGGGGGGAACTCGATGCTCTCCTGGTGAATAACCAAGCCCTAAGACAATATTTCTCTTAATATATGTGTGTGTGTGTGTGTGTGTGTGTGTTTTCATGTTATATTCTGATTAAGATAAATGTGTAGGTTTAGGATAGATTGATTGCATAGTCCTTTTATTCTTGCCTTTTCATTTTTGTTTGGTATTTTCTATTAATAAATTTGTGTTTTGCAAAACATTGGTTGACCCAAATAAATATGGTGTAGCAAAATCTTCTCCTAACTCATGCTTACGTGAAACATAAGTAACACTGGGCAATTGAAATTTTATTCAAGGAGTTCTATATCTTATATTTGTAAACAAACAACCTTAGTAAGTGATTAAGTGTCCACCTGATGGTCTGGTAAAGCCCAAAGGGAAAGATGGAAAGTTGGAAAGGACCACATGTACTTTAGACAGAGCTAGGAGGAATTTCACATTAACCATTTCATCTTGCAGATAACATACGTCCTCCTCTCCCATTCGCTCAGGGAATCTCTTCCAGAAATAAATCAATTATATTAAATGAGTGCAAAGTAGGAGAGGGTATGCAGATAACTTTGTCGGGGCTATGGATGATCGATGGTAGCGGAGCAAGGTCTGTGATTTCGGGGTGACTCCGTCGGGGCTATGGACACTCACTGGAAACAGAGTGACACCATAGTGATTGAATAATGATAACTAAAATGGCCTCGAGCAAGTGAATGCCTTACCCGAATCTTGTCAAAAAGGGGCGTGGTTCATGGTCAAGAGGAACAAAGGTGGCATAAGGATTAAAATCCATAGGTAGACTCGGATTCACGAACCAGGGAAATTGTACACGCATGGATAAGAAATACTTTGGTAAAAGAGAAGCCAATACTTTCTCAGCCAGCTTCTGCACGAGCTAATCCTGAGGGAAGGAACAAAAATTCTGCTTTCGCCCAAAGAATCACCATTTGTTGGGTGCTCAACACACCCTAAAAGATTCTATGAATTTTTGTCTCTTTTGGGTACCACTTGTTTTCTTTTGTTTTGCTGTCTGAATTGAGTCTACTATGGAGGGATTGCTAATTTTGTTTTCATGTCTCTTCATTGATTGAATTAGATTTGTTTGAACCTGTTAATGTGAAAATTGCGTGTTTAAAAGAACTTGGCATTCTATCTAAGAATTTGTAGCTAAAATTTTGACTAGCATGCTTATGTTCGGCATCGAAAAAATCCGAGCAAATAATATGACCCCAATAGTAACAATAATTGTTGACCACCGATCCATCATCGACATCGGTAAAAGGCAGAGTAAATTTGCACTTGTTGTTGGCATAGAAGATTCAAGAGTTGGTCGATTTCCCATCGGTGTCAACGAAGTACGAGAGGGATAAACATTGACATCGACCATGATGAACCCCCGATAGCTGATTACGGATGTGCTTGTTTGGGGCTGGTGAAATCTCAAAGGGTTAAATCATTGAAAATTTCTGCATTGACACATCACCGATCATCGATCCACGATGCATTTTAGACATCGGTAAGTTTCGAGGGGGGATAATCCAGGAACACTTGTTTAAACTTATTGACGATCATCGATCCTTGATACTTTTTCGACATCGATAGGGTAGGACCTGTTGTTAAAATGATTAGCTAATGAAGTCCCTGATTCCGAATAACACAGTTAAACGAAGACGCCAATATAGAACACAACATGTCTTTGCCGTGTAGGCATTTTGTATGGCCTAGTTTCATCCCGAGTCACCTTAGGTTTCCTTGTGTCCTAGTCACACTTCCAAGTCAAATTTTCCACATCATCTCGGTACGACAAGATGGATCGACATCAGAGTTTTTTCCAAGAGATATCAACGAACATTGTCTAAAGAAAATCCCTGACTCCCGATCCACCCGTTAAATTAGCAAAACGATGGGATGTTTTCAACATGAGATACGATCAGATTATTCCATTTAATAGGCCAGTTAATGTTTTGCTCCACACACGTTGCTACCCCGTGCGCTGAGTGAACAAAAAGAATTTGAAATCGATGAACCATGTGATAGCCCACGCCTGTGCTACCAACCTACGACTACATTTAATCTCGAACATAATGAATATATGGAAGAAGATTTTGTAGAACCATACTCATACCCCGAATTGAATAACTGGTGCAACAAGGTAAGTATTATCTCTGTTGAAATCACTAAAAAAACTTCGAACACCTCCATTTTACACACAAGTTTCCATTTTCAGAGTAGCCGAAGAAGCGAAGATAGCGCCTCAAGAGTTTCATTTGACTCTTAGACTTTCAAAAAACTAGGTTAAACTAGTGCGAAGAAGAGGTATGTGTTAATTTTTATCAGCTCGGTGGTCATAATTTTTATATATCAACATTCGATCTGCTACACAGTGTCTAACAATGTTCTATCTGTAGGAAAAAATGCCTCCAAGAAATCCAATGACCAGACGCTCGCCGAGGGCACTGAAATTGATGGAGGTAGAGATTGGTGAAGGTTCTTCTCCCAGCATTGCGAGGCAGTTGGAATATGCTCCCAAGGAAGAACTAGTCATTAAAACTTCGACAAAGAATTCATTTATTCAACCCCTTGCTTTTGGCGATACTGAAGCAACCACTATATACAAAATAATGCTCCCATAGTGGGGATATTTATTCAACAGAATCAATCAGGAAGATTACCCAAAGTTTATCCCACACAATGACCTAGATGTAAGGTCACTCGATGACCAAGTTTTCTCGAATATCAGGTGGTCATGCTTGCATCTAGTAGCCTACCAAACTCTAATATTGACATGCATCAATACCTTGAGTTGGATAATTGATCACACAAACGTGCAGAAATTCCCGATGAACAATGAGAATGGTGGATGTGTAGGATTTTTTCTCCCGATAGAGGTCTAGAAGTACTACAAAATCAGTGACCTAGAGGAGTGGTTGAACACAGACTTTGTGGTGAATTTATATGAATTTCATGACACCATCCGGTTAATGGATTCCTTGTGGAAGGAAGACAAGAAATTTATGAACCAGAGCAATGATTGGTACGGGATAGTGAACCCGAGGGAGTCATATATCTACTTGATGGCTCTCATATGTCGATTATACGAAGAAAAGGATTGTGCTAAGTTCTCGGGGGAATGTATTCCCCTAGAATACACTGTGGTGATTTTCGGGAGTAGCTTTAACTTGGGAGAAATGATCTCCAAGAAATTGAGCACCAGTATACTGCAGGCCCAGTCATCAAAGGAGGGAGAAACACCTAGTTTTCACATGGCCTCATATTTGCTAGATGTAATCTATGCGAGGAATGTCTTTGCCAGTATGAATTTGAGCTAGCATGTCGCAGAGCTGCCTATACATGTCTACTTTAGCATCTGTTCATCCTCTAAATTGACATCCCCACTACCCTATTATACTCCTCATTTATACCTTTTTGGCCTACCTAAGCTTGGATAAATGACAAAGAACACTACCATTAGCCATTGATAAGGTCATAAGGTAAAGTATAATTGAATTCATGCATTTTGTTGTTTATTGAGATAGGAGACTAAATATTTCATGTACTAATGTTTTAAATTGCCATGTGTAACCTTTGACCTCTAGATGAGTCTGGCATTTCTGTATCAGCTCAACCATCCGATACTTATGCTCCAGATTTCCACTGTCCGAATCTGGTACCAAGCACACCTTCCATTCATATCTGGTACCAAACCATTCACTCTCGCGATCTGGTACCAACGGCCGCAGACTATTCTAGTCCGGTACCAACCACTTGCGTGTTGTTCAGATCTGGTACCTGTTAGCGATATTTCTTGCTAAGGGGGTCAGAAATCAAATGAATGGGTTAAAACCCACTTGTCCAAGGTTTTGGGCGACATGACGCCCGTGGTAAACAGTAAGAGAGATCGGGCGGTCAAGATGAGCGCGCCCGGATCAACGACGCACAGCAAATTCCGGACCCCCCTTGCCTTCCGACCTTTAAGCAGTGGGGGGGGGTCCGGAATCAGGGGCGCATCTCTCCAACGGCTCAGATAAGCGCGCCTGGATCAACGGTGATAAAGGTCATTCAGGACCCCCCCCCGTCTTTCTCCCTTTAAGCTGAGGGGGGGGGTCCGGAATTATTGATGCAGCTCCCAGTGGCCACGATCGTCGCGCCCGGATCAACGACGCTCGTGCAGCCACGCTCTCCTCAGCTGCCCTGTGTTTAGCCATG
>ML826119.1:0-16080 GCA_009831015.1 Picea engelmannii
CAACATTGATGTCAACTCCAATTACCAATTATTGATGTCAACATGTAGACAAGGCATGTTCTTCATCAATAGTCAATGTGACTATCTCTCCACATCAATCTCTCCCATCAATAGACATCAATCACATCAATGTGATTATCTCTTGCCCTTTGACATCAATGGAAAAGGGCCATTCTCCTCTTGGGGTTGCTCCCCCTGTCGTGTTGCCGCTGTATAATCTCTCCCCTTTTGAACAAGGGATATCAATCTAATGTAATGCTGAAAATACATCGAACATACTCCCCTTGTGACCATTGTTCCCCCTGGAATTATGCCTCTGTGCTCTTTCTTCAAATATAGGTATCTTTTCTAGGTATGCATCTGATAAATATCTCCTCCTAGAATCATGGGAAGAAGAATGACTCCCCCTAAGGGTATGTCTGCCCCTATCTTCTCTGCAAGATGAAAAATATGCTACCATATGACGATCCTTGGACCTGTTCATGCATCAAACTTGTGCTATACCATTCATCATGAAACAAAATATATGTCAATAATTAAATAGAGAATCATGAACAATATATCCACCAAGTTCATCATGTACCAAAATGTGCCCACCATGCACAACACCCATGTACATGAACAATGTGCCAAAAGATATCATCTATGAAATGTGTCCACCATATGCCAACATGTGCATCTACCAATATGCAAAACATGTGAATCCACCAATATGCCAACCATGTGCATCTACCAACATGCCAAACAATGTGCATCTACCAACATGCCAAACAATGTATCATATCACTCATGATATGTCTCCATCATGAACCAAGTGCCACAATCATGTATCAAACAAATACCAATGTTATGAAAATCAAGTAATACCATATATGAGTGTACTACTATGCACCAATACCACAAAATGATGAGTCCCATACATGTATGCCAAGTCATCCATAAAACATGTGCCAATCATCCAACCATATGTCTCAACATGTAGCCCGATCCAAATGAAAAATGCATGCATCATGATATCAACATATGCTTCCAATAATACATCATAAGATATACCATCCATGTACACCACCATCATCACAAAATGATTAATCCCAGCAGATCATCATCAATCCATACTATTGGGTTAGTACCATGCACCCAATATTTATTTTTATTATACCATTGTGTGATCTCACCATGAAAACCTGCAGCAAACAGTGTCAGAACCTGCAATAAACAATGTCAGATCCTGGAATACAGAGTTATATTATCACATCAAACTCCAAGCCATGTGAATTTCCTTTTTCCAAAGGCTTTTCAACATACACGCGGCCTGCTGCACAACTGAGCGCGTGTGTACGTGACCTATTCAAGGTCAACACGCATGTACATGCAACTATCACCACTGTTACCTGCGTGTAACTTTGTAAATGACACTTTTGAACTTCCCTTCAATCTTTCATTCTGATCTAGCTGCTCTATCTTCTTCACCCCTTTCTTACTTCATTCCTTCTTCTAGCCATGCTATGTGAAGTCCTCATCATGGACTTTCTTCTTGTGTTCCAGCACTCCTGGGATTTGTGGCCAAATCCACTATAGTTGTAGCATCTCATGGAGTTACAATGAACAGAAATGTGTCCTACTTGATCACATCTCCAACACCTCATGGTGTTATAGATTCTTCCATTATATCTTCTTTCATAAGATCTACACTCAAAATATTTGTGACCATATCCATTACATGAATAACAATGCCCATGAAAAATACGTTCATACCTTTGCTTTGGTGTCCCAAAAATGGCTTCTTGATGTCTTCCTTGCCTTGTACTTTTGAAATTTTATTTGCCTTGTGTAGATGGTTTCTTTGCAATATTATCTTCTTTCTTTGATGGACTTACATCATGCTTCTTTGAGGTGCTTGCTTCAGCATGTGTATCTTCTCCTTTGTATCCAAGACCTGATTTATCACATGATGGTCTTTGAATTTCCAAGATCTCATCCAAGATTTGTGAGCTATTCAAGAATTTGTTTGAATTCTCTACCTTCTTTCTAAGGTCAACAATTTCAGCTTCTAACTTACAACATGACTCTTCCTTTTCATTTATTTGATTCTTCAATAGTTCCTCAATTCTTTTAGCTTCTTCAATTTGGGTCTTGAGATGGACAATAGTTTCAAAACTTTTACTAATATCATCATCTATATTCATGTCTTGTTTTCCATTCTTGTTATCAGACTAATCGGTAGGTGCGGACACTAACAGATCTCCCTAGATCCACCTAGATCTAGAACAAAATAGGACAGGACATGACTCTTTCCCTAAGTTATGACCATTGAATTAGCTAGTAGGAAGGAACAAGTAACATACCTTTGTATCACTTCCTAGGGTCTCTGTTGCTCACGCTTCGCTTCTATGCTCTCATGAGGTCAAGACCAAGACAACACAAACCAACCAAAGTGAAGATAGCAAAATATATTCAACTGTCAACTTATGTGTATGATCAAGGAATTAGACAATAAAGTGAGAATGACTTTATGGGAAAAGGACATGCCACTGTATAATATTAATTGAAAGTAGAAGATTACAACCTGATCAATTTGATGTCGCAAGCTTCCTTTCGTTGTCTCTTGGCTCCAACACACACACACTTGCTCGATCCTTGTATGAAGAAGATCAAATCCCTCTTGATAGACTTGCTAGAGTCTCCAAGCTCCTGTTCAAGCTAGGTCCTTCACACAATTCTTTCACCAATTCTCCAATGAATCTTGCTTAACGTTTTCCATGAGAATTCTATCAATATATAGGAGAGAATGAGATGGTTACTTGGATAAGAATGATCCCACAATATGGGAAACCAGTAAAAGGATAACCATTCGAATGCCAACCCATTCTTCTAGAAGATTCCCTTCTAGAACCATCGAGACTTCATCTCTTTCCAAGCCTTAGAACAAATTTGCACCCTATCTATGTAGCACAGTGAGATAAGTTTGCACCCTAGCTTAAGGCAACCTGCGATAATGGGTCATTCTTGCACCCTAGGATATTAGCAACCTGCGAACTCTCTTCAAAAGTAAGCTTTTTGTGAAGAGATGAATGTCACTTTTCTTAGGAGAAAGTTCTTATGAGGAGCCTGAGTACACCATCCTCAATACACCATCATGATGACCAAAATCATGGGTAACAGAATCCCCCCCAAAGTATGAGGCCGGAATCAATGACAGCCGAAAGACTTTGTAAGCTACATGTGTGTGTTAGAAACCAGGAGCGCACCTAATCAGAAACCTACGAACAATCAAGCATCTACAGAATATCATATATACTAATTCTGAGGTAGGCATTCCCATACTCATATCACAGATGGATGACATTATAGACATACGTCATGGCCACCAATCATACACTGTGGATCCATGTCGTCAAAATATAGCATAGCCACCAGGAATACACTATGGATCTATGCGAAAAAAATCAAATTGAGACGACATAGCCACGAGACATACAAAGTGGATCTATGTGTCACAAATTATACATATCCCATCGCAACCTATACCAACAGATGATATCCAGGGTCTTCAATCCCGTAACCCAAAAGTATGAATCTAACCATGTGATTACATGTGTTGAATTCGAACATGGCAGAAACCACTTGATTACCGGCCATTGATGAAACCGTTAACAAGTGTGAGGGAAGTCACCAATAATTTCAATGACTCCCAAGGTACACTAGTACAATCCTTCGAATGTGAATGAATGAGTTGAGGTTGAACACCTGATGGAATATTTCGATTAGGGGTCAATGATGTAAACCCACTGTTGAAAGCGAGGAAACCTGACATTGAGGCATGCAAGCTCCAAGGTACCAAAGAATTTCTAAGTCTTGTTTTCGGATAATGAGATGAAGTCGACGGAACAAAACTCATCACAGGAGGGCCTTGATGTATCCCCCATCAATGACATGAAATGAGTAACAGATTTTGAAGGTGAAATAGAGTACTAGACACAGGGAAGGCCGACACGGAGAGAATGGACAACTGCAGATGGCCGACTCAATAGAGGTTTCAGATGAACTTATCTTGAACATATGAACGACATGACCAATGATTTCGCAACATTGACTCAGAGACGACATAGGGTATGACTTTGTAGCATATCGAATGAGAGACAAATGGATTTCCCAAACCGGCCTCAAATATAATGAATAGGGGGTGTCATATTCAAGAGCGACACTTACTGCCAATCAATATGAAGATGAGAACATATCCCTTTCCCAAATTTTCCCCCACCATTTCTGGAAAGTACCTCTTTATTTTTACGCAATCTTGAGAAGGATAACATATGCTTGTTGATATAAGCTTATCCTTCGGATAAGTCCTTCGGAGTATGTTTAACGAACCCTAAGAAGGAGTGGTTCGGTCCCATGACGGGTCTATCAATGTTTGTTTAACGAGTCCAAAGATAGAAAACTTGAAGGTTTTTCATGATTATAGAGTCTGGAAAAACACTTAAAAGAGAACTCTCTCAGTTATTTTTTCGTAAAATAGTCTGATGAGACCAAAAAAGAGATAAATTATCGCTCACCAGACGCTTTCTTCAAATACTTTATCGAGCATGAAAATAGCAAGGTTGCTCGGCTATCTTTTCATGTTTAGAGAGCCTGAAAAGAGCTTAAAGAGGACTCCAGGGGGGTTCCTTTTTCGTATAACCTTGTTGAGCCCGAAAAAGTGATAAAAGTATGCTCGATCGCGTTCTCATGTATTTTCGAGCGTGAGAATGGACAAATACCCAGCTCGACGTTTTATACAAAGACCATAAAAAACAAACAAAACATGCGATGAAGAAGAAAAAATATGTCTGCATCCCTGTACATGAACATCGAAGTCATTACGCCTGCAAAAGTTACACTCAAAAGGGCATTAGGGTTTAGGTTTTAATAAATAAATAATTATAAAAATTCAATAACATGGTAAAAGTAAATATAAATAAGTAAAACTCTTTTTACCATATCATTTTCATTTTACCACTATTTGAGACAAAAACCCCCTCTTTTACCCTCAAAATTTGATGTCAGATTGCAGGAGTTACGAGCATCCATTCAACGAACCGTCAGCGGCAGTGAGGTAGGCACTTTGTCCTCTACTCTTTCATGGTTTAATTTTTCATTTTCATTGGCAAAAAATATCATTTTGAGTTTGTTTTGGGGTTTATTATGGCTCTCAACCATTCTCGCAGGTGAACTACACGGGACCTGCGAGAATGGGTCATTCTCGCAGGTGAGCCCACAGTAGCCTGCAAGAACCGCAAAGTGTAAAAGTTTTTTTAAAAGTTTGCTCAATGAAAAGACACCAATTTGTGAATAGAGTTATAAATCTTCTTTTTGTGCTTCTTATGCAGGTATTTGGCCATCACAATGGTTCTGGAATGACGCGAAAGGGAGCACGAAGAAGATAATGCCATTGTCGGAAATCATCCGCCCACCTTTGTCGCTTTGAGAAACTGTGGTCTTCTGAAGTACTTTCGTATCTCGGGCATGAGGGCCCAAGTTAGGTTATTAGAGTACCTTGTGCATATGTGGAATCCCGATCAGCAGATATTTCATGTAGGGGTTCACACATTGTCCTTGGATATCGAGGACATTTACTTCTTGACAGGACTGTCACGGCATGGGTACCACATGAGCCTGACTGGTAGTAGAGGTGGTGGGCTTCCCATGAGTGAGTACTATCGCTTACACTGTGTTCCAGAGGCAAAGAGGAAGAAAGGGAAAGTAGCTATTTGGGGAGTGCGGGATTTGACCCTCCGCACTATTTTTTTCACCATTGCTTGTATGGCTTGGAGCTCCACTCCTCACATGGTGCTCCAGAGTTACTTTTAGTATGCCATAGAGTGTACTGAGCCTCGGGTTTTTAACTGGGCAGATGCAGTGCTTCGTAGCATGAAAAGGCATTTGACCAAATGCAGACGAGGCGACCTGAAGAAATTTGGGTACGGGTCTTTGTTAGTGTCCTTATTTCTCGAGAGGGTTCCCTTACTGAGGCAGTAGGTTGAGTGGAATTTACCGGCCCCAACAGATCCAATAATGTTGAGATGGTGTCAGCTCATGTCCCGGCACGTAGCTGGACCAAATATCAGATATGATGATACCTTCTTTGACTAGTTGCGACCACAAATGTTGATGGTCGACGATTATGCTTATGCCGGGTTGGATTTTCGAGGAGATCTAGACTTAGTCCTTCCTGAGGGTGCTCAGTGGGGGGAACTTGGTAAGAAGTACACATTTTTCTTTTTTTAAATGTTTTTGTGAATTTTATCATATGCAAATGTTTTTATATGTTCGTCCAAAGACTAAATACAAAATTCGTTGTTGATGACACAGATGTGGGACCTTACCGACCTCCTGGTACTTCTCCCATTCAGTGATGAGGAGAGGTGGCGCCATTGCCACAATGGGACGTCGAGGATTATCAAGTAGTGGAACAAAACCTAGAGGGTTTGACAGCAGATATTCCAGACATGCCTCTTGGAGAGGTTCCACGACGTTATCAGCATCACACAGTAGGAGTGTCAGAGTCCATTGGTCGACTGTTCCATAGGGTTTCCCGGGGAGTCATGTGTTACCATGAACGTCATCCATGACATCACTTTGTAGAAGCTATGAGCTTCAGATTTTGACATTTTGGTCTTCGGACAGAACTTTTTGTAAAAAACTCTTTTGATCGTTATATATACATACGACTTCTACCGGTTTATCTTGTGTTGTGAAAATTGATGTGATTGATTTATAAATGATCTAAATGTTTGTCTAATACATAGTTAGTCAATGCATCAGTTAATGTATTTAGACATCTAGGAATATATTGATATTCAATATAATCAAAATAACGTTCCAAGAGGCGAATTCGCAAATACACCCGTAACAAAGTAGGACTTCGAATAGTATAGGCATTATTTAACTGTACTACCACAAGCTACGAATCGAGTCGCACAACCAAACGACGGATTCCGAGCGAGATAGCATCAATCAACAATTCGATAACGACGCTATACTTTGCAATATTATTGGTCGCACGGCCGAGACACACACCTCATAAGGAGACAAGTTCGTTTGTAGGGGCGTAAATTTCCAATGCAGCGGAAGCAAGGTTCTGAGTACTATGGCTAGCGCCATCAGTGAAGCCAATGTAGGGTAGCGAAGACTCCGACATCTAGAAATCAAACACAACGTCACATAAGGGAAAAGACCAGATAATGACAAAAGCAAGCTATAGTAACACACAAGAGGTATGATACAATAAAAATACAAGTACTCGTGCACAGATGATTTTATGCATAGTACTTCTTCAAGTACAACCCATTCCTGGGTTCACTCAAAGGGATACCATCATAATATACCAACTCATAAGCTCCTTTTTCCAACACTCGTCGAATGATATAAGGAGCTCGCCACATAGCTTTGAATTTTCCAGCTCCTACCATATCTTGATCTTGTTCATAGAGGAGAACGAGATCTCCTTCGGCGAAAATGCGAGGCTTGACATGTTTGTTGTATTGGGTCTTGACACATTTTTTTTTAGCTTCTATGACTAGGGTAGCATCGCGTCGAGTTTCGTCTAATCGCATAAGATACAATAGATGTTCTTTCTTAGCAGAAGTGTTTGGTAGGAGTTCAACAACTAGTTTTAAAGAGGGTATCTCGCATTCAATCGGGAGAATGGCTTCCAAACCATAGACTAACCGGAAAGGTGTAAACCCAGTAGCGGACTTGACAGGTGTCCGGTAAGCCCACAATGTCAAAAATAACATTGCGTGCCAACTTTTTTTGTGAATCCCTATCATTCGTCGGAGCATAGTTATGAGAACTTTGTTAATTGCTTTGACTTGGTCGTTGGCTTGTGGGTAATAGGGCGTTGAGTTTTCATAGCGAAGACCCAACTTTTCAGTAAGTTCAGACATCATGAAGTTTCTAAAGTGGCTACCATGATCAGTGACGATAGCCTGGGGAACACCAAAACGAGCTATGATGTGATTAAAAATGAATAATGTTGTGGTCTTTCCAGTGTTGTCAAATGTTGGCATTGCCTCGGCCCATTTCGTAAAGTAATCTACGGCTACAATGATGTATCCATGCCCCTCGGCCAAGTGGGGGTGACATGTGATGAAATCGATGCCCCATTTTTCAAAGGGACCAACGGAGACCACAGGGTGAAGAGGAGCAGGATGTGACTGTATCTTGTTATTATAGGTCTAGCAAGCATGGCATTTTTGAACGGTGATGATGCAGTCGTTAAATAAAGAA
This sequence comes from Picea engelmannii, assembly GCA_009831015.1. NCBI lineage: Eukaryota > Viridiplantae > Streptophyta > Pinopsida > Pinales > Pinaceae > Picea > Picea engelmannii. Next base: position 8,272 of record ML826119.1, read on the forward strand.
GGCCAAAAATACCCTGCTCGTAAGATCTTCTAGGAAGTAGCATACCCAAACATATGACCACCACAAGCTCTAGAATGGCAGTCATTCAGAGCTCTCTCGGCCCTGTCGAAAGTGAGGCAGCATCGAAAACCGGAGTCAATCCCCCGACGGTAAAGAGTATCCCCAAGGATAATTTATTGACGAGCTTAGTATCGTATTCAACGTCGGTCAGTACTGGACAAAGTTGGCCAGAAATTCTGAGTTTGGAGATATATAATGATATCACCATACCAAAGATCATCAGTTCTGATGAGGAAAATGGATTCATCGGGTAATGAATCGGCTGCTACATTTTTCGTTTCAGAATAGGGAAAGTCGCATATCAACTTAGCAAACACTAAGGACTTCTTAGACTTGGTGCGTTCAAATTCCAAGTCAAACTCCTGGAGTATCACAATCCATTTGGAGTATTTTCCCCCTAGCAATTGACGTGTGAGAATGTGTTGCATAGGGTTGCAGTTAGAAATCACTGTAGTTTTGCGCGAGAGGATATAGTGCTGGAAGCGTTGGATGTTTTGGACGGCTGCCAAGGCCAGTTTTTTGACATGGAAATACTTGATTTCGGTAGGCGTTAGACTTCGACTCAAGTAGTAAATAACATGTTCATCATTAGCATCATCCTCTTGGACGAGAACCATACCAATGGTGTAATCTGAGGCAGCAAGATAGAGGAAATAATCGCGACTATAATCGGGGGGAAAGAGAAGCGGAGCACGTGTTAGGGACAATTTCAAGGATTCAAAGGCATTGTTGGCGATGGTATCCCATACGAAATCAGACCCCTTTTTTAGTAGCCACGTAAATCCACGAGTGATATCGGCGTAATTTGGGATAAAACGATGAAGAAAGTTTGCTTTCCCCTGCAAACTTTGTAACTGGCGAAGTGTAGAAGGAGGAGGGAGATTAAGGATCGCTTCAACATTTAAAGTATCCACCCTGATACCTTGACATGAAACAACAAATCCTAGAAGTCGGCTAGATTCCACGCAGAAAACACACTTATGAGGATTCAAACGTATACAGTAAAACCGACAGCAGACGAAAATGGCTCGGAGGTGGGTTGGATGATCGACTCGACACATTGAGTGAGCGGGAAAATCATCCAGATATGGTTGAACGATGTGCTTGATATCATGGAAAGCATAATACATAGCACGTTGAAAAATTGCGCCAGCGTTCTTAAGACCGAAAGGGAGTTTTCGATAGGAAAAAGTACCCCAAGGACAAATAAAAGCAGTCTTATGTTGATCCTCGAGAACAATGTTGATTTGATTATACCCGAAGAAACCATCCATCAGAGAGAAGATTTCACTTCTGGCGCAATCTTCGACAATCTGATCGACAAAGGGGGTAGGAAAGTTGTCTTTGGGACAAGATTTGTTGATATCCCTATAATCAACGCATACACGAATTGTGCCTTGTTTCTTGTCGATCGGGACAAGATTGGAAACCTAGTTAGTGAGAGCCACTGGGTAAATAAATCCAGCTTTGAGAAGTTTCTCAACTTCGATCTTGATAACAGTCGCTTTACGTGGGTGAACTGGACGAAGACATTGCTGGATGGGTTTAGCGTCGGGGTATGTCTTGATATCATGTATCACAATGTCGGGGTCGATACGTGGAATTTCTTCCTAGCTCCAGGCGAAGATGTCACGAAACTCTTTGAAATGGGACATATAGGTGACTATTTCGTTAGGGGAACACGAGGCTCTGATATGGAAATTTTCGACAATTCCAGGTTTGACTGATATGTCGAGGGGAGTAGTGGGCGAGATATTGCTTAAGTTCCCTTCAGAAAACACATCGTGTGTAGACCCAGGAACGGTTGAGATGACGACAACGGTCGATGGGGTCGATATCTGTTGGTAGTTCTCAATGGTATGTTGCTCCAGAAAGAGGATGGAACGATGATGTCCATCGTCCCAAGGGGTGTCTTCCATGACATACATGATCATCTCATCAGTGGGAAAAATGACACGAAAAGGATCTGGAGATAACTCACCAAGAGAGGGGGTAGAAGGGGTTTCCAATTGAATGGCCTGATAGGCAAATTCGACCGGACTTAACAACATTTCATCGCCATAACGAAGATGATCACCAGGGTCAGGTACTATCCATGGGTCATGAGACGCAAGAATTTCATGAATCGAGGTGGAGATCATGTTGATTGAAGCAATGGATGAACGTGGAACATCGGGTGGTGGAATGGGGAAAGTACCCATTAACGAAGAGTCTTTAAGAAGGCCTACACCGACGTTTTCATAACCCGGTGGGGTTTTAGTGATGAACGGTATGTTGCCAGTATGGGTATCAGAATTAAAGAAGGCTAATTGGTCGACGGTGATGACCTTTCCTTGATGTGGGAAACGTACCACATGGAAAAGGGTCGACACAACTGCGCACATGGAATCGATCCAGCTGTGGCAAAGCAGAAGATTGTAATCAAGGGGAGCCTCAAAGAATTCCACTTCGACTTGGACCGTTTTTCCTTCTAACGTGATGGGCAACGAAGGGAGGACACCGTAGGGATTAAAAACAGAGCCATTGAAGGCTTTGAGAGTGTCCTGGGATTCATTCAAAGGGGGAGATCCAATGGATTTCCAGCAAGAAAGAGACATGACACACATCGAGGCACCCTCATCGATAACGGTTCGACAAATATTTTTGTCAGAGACAATCACTTGGATCTGGAATGCTAGTTGAGGGGGTAACCTTGGAATGTGATCTTCCAAGTCAAAAATTATTAAATTTGTATCTTTCGGATCAATTCCACCGATAGCTTTCAACAGTGCCTTCCGTTGTGTTTGACAACTTTGAAGGACTTCGAGGGCTGACATCGCAGAAGGTGCTTGGGCTAGATCTTCAACAATGTTGTAGTTCTGGGTAGCACGAGCATGTGGATTGAAAGTCGATTTGTGAACGACGCCCTTTGGGGGGGGTCGAAGAGCTGTGTCGAGGCTCGGTCATTCGAGATGAAGAGGACCGTTGGTAGGTGGAGTCGTCGGAGAGGGTTATACCAATGAAAGAGGTAGATCATCAACCTTCTCTTTAGAGGGAGAATAATCTTTGGCTCAAGTGGTGAGTGCAATGTCATTTTTCTTTGAATCGCCAGTACATATCAATACATAAGATGTAGTAGAAAATGAGTGTTGGTCATGAATGACCAATTGAGCCTATTGTTGAGACGGGAAGGGTTGGGACAAAACGGTCGGAGCAGGTGGTTTTGGAGCTCCTTGAAGGAATTTAGTGACCTCAACGCGTCGTGGACAATCCTTCCTCTAGTGATCATCACCAAAGATAAGACAAGGGTATCGAGGTTTGCGCTTGTCCTAATCATCAACAGGTGTAGTTTTGGTTCACTCTACTTGAGAAGTATTTTTGTCCTCCTTATTCTTACCCCTTCCCTTTTTGGATTTTTTTTTACCAGCTGGGGTAGATTGAACTGCATTTACCTCAGAAGTCTTGCCGGTGAGAGGGGTAGGAGACGGAGAATTTTGAAGATTAGAAGAAGCAGGTTTGGGTTTGGTGCTTGAGGCGGAATGTGGTTGGGCTTGGAAAGTTCCAATCACACCATCGGCTGCATGAGAAGAAGCTGGAGTAGTTGAAGTGGCAGAAGTGGAAGGACGAGGTAAGTCAGGTAGTAAATCGTAAAGGGTACCCATTTGTGAGTAAACGAGGTCAAGGTATTGAGCACAACTTATGGTCTGCTCTTCCGTGACTACTCCACCCATGGCGATGTCACGACCGATGTCGTTCACAAATGATTTTGTGAACCACTCTACCAGAAACTGATTGGGGCGTTAGAGTTTGATGAGACATCGTCTCCGTCGCCACTCATGAATGTGATCGGATATATGAGTGGCCTTATTTTGTTTGAAAGAACTCAAAATCTCGATCCCCGTTTCATAACGGATCGATAACTGGTAGTGTGTGAGGAAATCCATAGCTAGGGTGTTGAAGTCAGCGAAGAAACCTCGTGGTAATTCTATATACCCCTTCGCAGCAGAACCTGTTAGGGTTCGTTGAAAAAGACGTAAACAAATAGAGTCATCCATCAACGAGTTGGATGAACACCATAGGTGAAAAGTCAAAACGTGATTGTTCGGGTCCTCTCCCACTTTGTCGTCGAATTTAGGAATGTCCGATGGTATCTTGGCTGGAATAGCAGGCCATTGGGGAGAGTGACGAATTGGATCATTTAAAATCCTTGACAAATCCGAAAGATCCAAAGTGGGAAAAAAGGGTAACTGTCAATTCACCTGCGGGAACTGGTGGCTTTGGGGAGGAAGCCCCGTCGGCAAACCAGTAGGACCATAAGCAGTATGCATATAATGTGAAGACCCAGGCAGATTCAGTTGTGGTTGGAGAGGATAGTAGCTCATGGGATTCTATCCTTGAACAGGGACATGAGTTTGAGCATTCGAGCCCCAAATAGGATTGAACGTACCTGGATATGGTTGGCCTATACTAGGGGGTATTACGGACGCAGCTGGAAGCTGCTGCCCCCCAGTCGATTGAGGAGGATGTTGTATCAACTAATTCCAATACTGGGCCAAGGACGAAGGTATGTTTTGTCCATAAGGTGGGGTTGTTCCTCCTATCGAAGGTGGTGTCCCAATTGGGGGCAGTGTTCCAATTGGGGGTTGTGTTCCAATTGGAATTTACGTCCCAATAGGAATTTGCCCGCTGAGAGGGGGTTGAGTCATACCACCTTGGTGAAAGTGTCCACCAATGGGAATCTGGTAATTTGGTGTGAATGACGGAATAGTGCCACTAGGATTAAGACTGCCAGTGGAGGACGAGAAAGGTCCTCCAAAAGGAAATTGAGGGAGTGTCAGAATAAAACCAGGAAGAGAGTTCCCAGAAGAAGAGGGACCACCAGGACAGTCGGATGGGGTTTGCGCAGGAGTGGTAATGGAAACATTCAACGAACGGTATCTGGGTGGTAGTGTCGGAGTGACGTTGGGCGTATGCGGTGTGCTGATGAGAGCGAGACTAACCGCAATAATCCCGGTGTGAACACTCGTAGTAGTTGTGTGACGGGCCATTTCGATTGGGATGGTCAAGATGTGGTCAGTTCGCGGGACATCCGTACCAGGAAAATAATAGGCGGTAGTAAATGGTACTGTCTCTGGACTAGAGATTTCAGAGATCACAGGTGAGATGATTTCGAAAATCACAAGTGAGATGATTTCGGAAATCACGAGTGATCCTGGACCAAAAAGGTCCCGTCGAAAAACACCCATAGACCAAAAAGGATCTTGGCCTTCTACGCCTGGAAAGGGTCCAACCGGTGATCCAGAAGACGTAACAACTAAGTCTCCGGAATAATTCAGTCACATAAACGGTCACTCAGAATTGGGGTGAAGTCGAAAGTCCTCTCGAGTATTGGTAAGTCGGAAATGTTCTAGAGAGTCAGTTTGTTCCACTTGTGGCATGGTGACATATGGGACTTCACTCCACTGAGGAGAGCCCTCAGGTGAACTTGTAGGCAAGGGTTGAGAACCTTCCAGATTCTCTGGAGATAAACCCTACATTCTATGTGAACGACGTGGAGGAGCTATTATGAACGAGTGACAAACTTACGAACAAAATCGTATAGTTAACGTTGGTAAACAAACAACACGCACTAGTAAACAAAATCTAGGAAACAATACCAAGAAAACAAGACCTTCTAATTCTGAAGCCACTAGTTGGTGATGAAATCCAACGTCACAACAACGAGACAAGAAGGGGCTGGGCTAGGGTGGAAAAGTTATGTTGACGACCTACTTAACGGACTTACACCCTGGTGCAAGCTCCCACACATAATCATGAGTATACCCTCCAAGGAGCCCGAGTGAGTTTGGTCAACGTCGATTCCAGGTACCATGAATACTTTCCCCTTCACAGTAACCTTATGTAAGACCCTACAAATATAGGCCTCTAAGGTTACCACCGATGACAATAAAGCCTGGGGGGACAGTCGACAGTCCGATCCACATGCAAGGGCAGGGTATCTAGCCCGAAATCAACTCAAAAGACTTCCACTCAACATTGTGGGTATACCTCCGAGTGATCCCCGTAATACATGCAATCTCTACACTGATATCAACAAAGCAGGGTGAGTAACTCTATCAATATCAATGCGACCTCGTGTTTGACCCTTGTGTGAGAAGGGCTTCCCAGGACAAAATGTTGTAAATGGAATTTGACACTCCTTAACAGAAGATGTTATTGTGTGTTTTGTGCTTTGGAGAGTGTATCTCTCTTCCTATTCCAAAGCGCTAGCCTAGCTAAATGTTGGTGTAATAGAACCCTAGAAAAGAGTTACTAGTTAAATTTTACAATTACGCAATGTTATTAAGGGTTGTTGTTACTCAAAGGAAGCGGAGATGAAATTGATGTTGTATGAGACTCTGACCCAACGATGCATGGATAAGAATGAAATATAACAATTTTCGTTCAATGAATCGTATGTATGGGAGGGAAAGAGAAGTTTTCCGGATCAAACTTGAACTACAATACACAATTTCCTTTAAAATGCAATGGCAACAAATCACGCAAAAATAACAATTCTCTATTGTTTCTTTTTTCAATAATTTCAACAATTGATTTTCAATACTTTCGAAAATGAAAATGCTTTTGAAAGAAAAACGTTGTTCACTTTTCAAAAAGGACCTACACCATGATGGCGAGAATGAAGAAAACCAACAACTAATGAACAAGCAATATATAAAACCCAAACCAATCTTTCAATGGAAACAAAAATACCAAGCAGAACAAACAAGTCTTTTCAATTGCATAAGAAAAATTATCTTTCAAATAATGAGCAAATGATAAAGACAAAGAAGCTCAACTTTCAACCGATCGCCAGTTCTTAACCAAATAAGCACACTCAGATTCCAAAATTAGAGAGTATATCTTTGCCGATAAAAGTCAAGAAATGAAAGTCAAGAAAAAATGGACAGGAAAAGCCTTTGATTTCCTAAGACTATTCGTGCACAACATCCGAAGACAAGAAAACATCAATCAATTGTCCAAGAAGCTCTTTTTAGGCACCTATACTGATCTGGGTAGTTGATCATGCAAAAGTCTTAAAGCCAAAAATTTTGAAAAAAAAAGGGTTCGCAGGCTGAGAGTATTACACAGTGCAAGAATAGGTGATTCTCACAAGTCAGCTTTGAGCAGAGTGCGAGAACCTTGCACTGAACCTAAAAGCAGGGTGTGAACTTAGTATATTCTTGCAGGCCACTATGGAGTGCAGTGCGAGAATGTCTGAAACTAATCAAATTTTTGGAAAAAGACACAAAATTTGAAGAGGCCTCTGGACCCAGAGGGTCTATCAGGGTATCCTGAAGACTCGGAGATTGATATGAATGGAGAAAGGTAAGACAAGAGAAAATGGCCAAAGAAAAATACCAAAAACCACAAAGAAAGCAGGTTATCTCCCCAGTGGAGTCGCCAATTTTGTTATTGGACTAATCGGCAGGTGCTGACACTAACAGATCTCCCTAGATCCACCTAGATCTAGAACAAAACAGGACAGGACATGACTCTTTCCCTAAGTTATGACCATTGAATTATCTAGTAGGAAGGAACAAGTAACATACCTTTGTATCGCTTCCTAGGGTCTCTGTTGCTCCCTCTTCGCTCCGGTGCTCTCGTGAGGTCAAGACCAAGACAACACAAACCAACCAAAGTGAAGATAGCAAAATATATTCAACTGTCAACTTATGTGTATGATCAAGGAATTACACAATAAAGTGAGAATGACTTTATGGGAAAAGG